>JAQZBX010090636.1:0-12482 GCA_029593785.1 Cabassous unicinctus
CCCATTTCCCGGGTACAGTAAATGTCTTTGGTGCATTTGGATAGACTTTTTAATGTAGCATCTCATCTTCTTCACAAATTTACTAGCTTCCTACCTCCTAAAAAGCTAGCTTCCACTTTGCAGCTTCTAGTTCAGTGCAGTGAGAGGTGGATCACCAAACAGGCACTTCTGAGCATGTAAGTGTAATATGGAACCACGGCGAACAGCAGGAGAGGGCAGGTCTGTATGAAAGCAAGAATGGACTTGTGACAACACGGAAGGCAAGGCACCTAAAACCCAGTAACTAAGAGAGTCTTCACATGGAGAGACACAGAAAGCTCTGACGGTTACAGCCGCTCACAGCTACGGAGGAGACGCTGTGGAGGTTCTGCAGGACACAAAGAAGCATCCAGACTGCGAACAATGGGAAAGCATGAAGCTCGGCAAGCCCACGTAGCTTTAATTCCACTGGCCACATCCGTCCTAAGCAGTTCATTAATTCCTTCCTGAGAAGGAATTTGTATTAAAATTGGCACCAGCATGTGGTCAGACATCTATTTGCCAAGGCCAACCACTTAGCAAAACGCCTATAAATTACCTGACAGTGTAGGCTCTGGCACTCCTAACAGGTGTTTTCTGTCAGCTTCATACATTTATGAAGTAAAAAAAATCCATATTACAATTTTTTCAAAACTAGATGCCCCGAGATGGACCCCAGCGGCAGTTTCTCTGCAAGGCTCTGGGCTGAGGATGGGGTGGGCAGACGTGCCTTGAGGTGTAGCGTGACAGCAGTGAAGGGCTGTGGTGAAAGGCTCTCCAGGAGAGCTCAAGCCTGACTGCACTTACGCAAGGAAAGGGCATCTCTTTTGTGTTCAATAATAAAACCGTTTAATCCATTTAAACGTGTATTTATAGACATCATAACATAATGTGCTCTCAGAAAGTTTTTTCTTATAGAGACTGATGTGCTTGCTGAGGAAAAACACACAGCTCACATACTTATTCTGATGGGAATCCGAGACAATCGTAAAAGTGAATTAGGGCCACAGTTCAGGTGTCCACAGGGCTACGGAATCCAGCAGAATCGTGATGCTCTTTAAAGCTCGTTCTTGGGTATGTAAGTGACTGCCCCTTCCTTCATTCTCTCAGAGCACCTGCTGCGTCCCTGTGCCTGGAGGATTTGAGGGTGTGCGGCCTATGAAAAGGCGGCTGGTGCCTGAGGAAAACAAACGCGCTCCCTGGATCTGTTTAAATTGGGAACGATAGGATGAACAGCTACTAAAGCACACCAGTCACTTCCCTTTCTCGGGCAGGGCCAAGTGTGCCCAGGAGCCCCAAAACTGACTGGGGGTCGAGAAGGAAGAGTGTCTGCAGCGGCCGCACTGCAGGCCTGCTCTCGGGGCTGCTGCCCGAAGCCCTGCCCCGGCTCGGGTGCAAGGCCATGTGCTGCCACTGTGCCCGAGGCATACTCGGTCCGATTTCTTTCAGCACCACTGACATATTTTCTTCCCATGCCTTGCATGCCCTCCAAGGAGGGATGGAGCTTAAGGGACTGGAAACTTTGGAGTCTCCACACCTCTAATGCCATGGCCTTCTGATATCTGTCAGGTAGGGCTGCAATAAAATAGCTCAGCAAGAAAGCGCAGAAAATCAGGCCAGCGAGCAGCGCCGCTCATTCTACTTCCAGGAGGCCGAAGAAGAAAAGCAAGGCGCCTCAGTATAAGACAGGCCCTCTAGGAGGACACCATCTGTCCTTTGCTTAGATGTGCCGATGCCCTCCTTGGGCAGAAAGAGTCTGTGAGAGCAATTCTGAAACTGAAGGTCGCCTAGCGCCAGGAAGAGAGGTGCTTCGGGCCCAGAAGACCATACGGCATCTTTCTGGGAACTGCTGCTCATTTTCAGTGTTAACACACTTGGTGGAAATTTTCAAAAGGAAGTCATTAGACATATGTCAAGTGAACCTGCATCATGTTAGTAACACCTCTTTTGGAGAACAATACATCAAAAGGAAGGTAATAAATAAAAGTTGCACTAGGGAGATAATTCTTCCAAAAATTTCCTAGCTCTATTCAGTAGAAAGACCATACTCACTGGATAGAAATTAATTAAAACAGTTATAATTTTACAAATATTGAATTATAACCAAACTTCAAACCCTGTGCTAACTACTTGTAGACATACAGATATATATCCATGTATTAGGTAATCTTGGCAACAAAGGAGAGAAGTAGTAATTATTTTTCCCATATTTCAAATGGAAACAATAAAGTATATTCTTATAATTCAAATAAAGACACTAAAATTTCAGGAGCTTAAGGCACTTGCTCACAGTTACAAAATCCTTATGTAACAAGGCTCGAACCTCACTTGAACTTATCCTTAACCACGACCATATCCCTTCCCAGGCTTATACAAGTAATGAATCATGGGAGAAAAAGACTAATAAGTGAAAATGGCCAACTAAAGAGAAGCAAACGATGTTTGGAATAAAGTTACCCATCATAAAGATGGGTACAAGTGTACTTAATGCATCATTCTGTTTAATTTATAAAAAAGGTCCATCTTCATGATGGTTTCACAAAGTGACACAATTCATTTGACTTTCTTTGAGGGATTTTTCAAAGGAACACACGTTGGCTGGCACCGAATGAGTTCTAACGATGGATTTAGGTTAGGAGGGTCTTCTGTAAGTGGGCACATGTACTTAAAAGACATGTCCACATAGATAGGATTAGGCAGGTGGCAGAGAGCAATGCAAAAACTGCTCAGCGTCAGCATCCATGATTTTCAAAGAACAGATTACTTTTGTGCATGCATGGGAAGATATGAAATTATTCATGCACATTTTACCAACTTCACATTTATGTTTCATTCCATAAATGATAAATGTATTTATGACTGCTACAGAACAGAGGACAAAGAAAAACTGATGCAGCATTGAATGTCTTTGGCCACTGGGTGTCATGGTTTTCTCCTATAACGGTTAATCCTTCAACCAGAAAATATCCTGTATTTCACTATTACATGGGGCTAGCACCTTAAAATGTAAGCTTTATTAAAGTAGGCCACAATCCTTTTTCTCAGATTCTTATGCCGTCTGTAAACACATTATTGGTATCCCTTTCTCCCTGAAAACTGGCCAACAAGTATTAAGTCTCCAAATGTTTAAACGTCGTGGAAGTGCACAGTTATTCAGGTGCACAGTTGTTCTGGCCATACCCTAGTCTTACTGTACCGAGCTCAAATCTGAAGAGCTCGCACAGCGCATGTGTGTGTCGGCACGTGTTTTGAAGAAGCCTTTGTTATGCAGTTTTTGGAGTACAACGCTTGGCCTGAGGCGTAATGAGTGCATTTTACTGCCTAATTGCTTTGACTTCTGCTTCTGTCGACATATGTGTTGGCAGATGGATTGTGGAGTTGCACCATCAATCACACCCAGACGAGTACATTTCTCCTCCTTGGAGATGGGTGAGGTGGCCAGGTCTGATGGAAGTGCCTTCATGTGGCAATTAAAAACAGCTGTGCTTGTTCTCTAATGGACGTGCTGCTGGACTTGTAGAGAAGAGCTGCAGGGATGGAATGTGCCGGAGGAGAAGACGTAGCACGGCACTCTGAGACACCAGTGGGAGCGTGCTCACATTTCCCCTTGTAAAGACTGCTCACTGCCATGGCAGCGAAGGTGAATCCGATGATGCGACTGACTAGACGCCGGCAGTGAAGACTGAAGGGCTATGCGTAGAGCAGCAGTGGGAAGACATGAGTCTGGGGACCTGAGGCTATTTTATTTGATTTTATTGTTGTTGATGATGATGTTTAAGACAAAGTGAGGAAAATATCCAAGTTATCATTGACTGAGCCTCTAAGTGACATTTTTGCAGAGCCTAATTATTATGGAAAGTTAATTGCTTTTTGCTAGTAATGTGGACTTCCTTGCATTTTAAATAAGGGCTTGACCATGGAGCCATGATTCTCAAAAGTTACTGAGAAGAGTAAAACAGGAGGAGTTAGCCGAAAAGTGGAGCTTAATGGAAGGTCTGCATTCATTTGGATGGAAATATTTTCCTATTCTAATTATAAAAGTGCACCTAACGCTCAATTGTCTCAAATCCATGTTCACATTAGTTTGCTGAGATGGTTATGTAGGCACAGCCAAAGAACAATGTCAGAGTCGAAAGATGCTATTTTGGGGCACAACTTGTAATAAAAAAATTTTAAAGTAAATTTTGAAATTTTGAAATAAAAACCAAGACCAGTAAAACAACACTCATTACACATTTTTAGAGTGCTTACTCTCTGAGTCCCACCACCAACGAAACCTCTGCCCCCAGTGGAAGAGTCATATTTCATCAAATAAGTGCAAAAGTGTGCCATGAAAGATGCAATTCCTTCTGTGCGTCGGCCTGCTTGATCTTCTTGTTCAGGAATGGTTCCCCTGACATTTGCCCAGTGAGAAGGGGCTTTACTGGGGCGAGGGTGTTAGGAGTTGCTTGGATAGCACTCCTCAAGTGGCAGGGGCACGGGCGGTTCAGAAACGGAGAGGATGTGGCCACTGTTAGAACTTAGAACATGGGGGTGGGCTTGGGGGCTTATGAGGTGAAGGCAGAGCACATGATGGAGGGTAAAGGAAGGAGGAGGTATCTTGCTTTCTTTCCGTTTTTATTGCGTTAACATATCTACAACATAGTATTTGCCTTTTAAGACATTAAGAATCATGTCCTTTGCTTAAGAGCCAGGGACAGAGAAAGGAGAAAGAGGAAAAGGAATAGCAGGGACATTAACGACAGTAGTTACGGTAATTAATGCAGTAATTTAGTCATCTATGTTTAGGTGGTTTGGGTTAGGTTAGGTAATTTAGAGGTGGTGACAGTTTGCATGAGGGTGGTATTGGCTGAGATGGAACAAGCCAGGTGCATTTGAGAGATGGCTAAGAGTTTTAACTGGCAAGATGCAGCCATAATTGGTTATTTGATGGTGGGAGGAGGCTATTGAGGGGACTCGTCCATAAACTCCCTCATTTCAGGATTGCACAGCTAGGTGGACAGCGAGCAACTGTTAGAAGAGGGCTAGTCTACAGGGAAAGGTATTTGGAAATGATGAACTTGAGATGTCTTTGAGACCTTATTGGGGACATTGGTCATTGGTGGGAATCTCAAAACAGAAGCATGAGCTGGGGGTGGTAATTGATGTCATGATGTGATTCAATAGCCGACGCAGGTAGAGAGCAGAGAGTGAGAAGGTCAAGAAACGACCCCTGAGAAACTCCCACACTTGGAAGGCCGGAGAGCGAAGGGCTACAGCGTGTTAGCTCAGCCCTCCTCCTGCCCTGCCTTCACTGCAGGGAATCCCTCCCACAGCGTTTCTTCTCGGAAATGCTTCCGTCCCATGTGGTGTTCTTGTTGTCCTCATTTTCCTTGACTCCACCCTTCTGGCCACAGCTGATTGGCTTAGTGGTCAAATATGATCAAAGGAAATAATTTAATGATCTTTATGGAAAGTTTCGAACCGGAGCTGAGGGAAGACTTTTGCTTTTGTTCTCCTTGTAGACTTGGAGAGAAGAGAAATGGAAGCTTGAAGATATGAGGCCTCTCAGAAACCAAGCTTCCTGCTGATCGGCTCATCAGAGACAATAAAGCCACGGCGCAGAAAAAAGCAGAGGCTCCTGCACCTAAAAAGTGGAGAGCAAGGGCAAATCAGAGAGACGGCACAGACCGACTCCTGGTAGAGTTCCATCCCCTGCCTTCAGCTGTCCCTGAGTCATTTTTACCGTCCTCCTATTGTGCCCCGCCCCCCAAAAGTCAAGTTAGAGGACTTCTGTCATTTGAAACTGAAATAATGGCTCACATAGATGGAGGTGGCCAAACCAGCAAAGTAAAATGGCAGGCACGCTCCAGTCGGGAGGAAGAAAGCCAGGGGATTCACAGCTTCAGGGACGCACAGGAAATAGAGTATTCCAGAGTGTCGGAATGCTGTTGATGGGCCAAAAGGAGGAAGACTGAAAAATGCCCACTGAAATTTGGAAGATGGAGATAATTGGTGACCTGAGTGAGAGCCATTGTTTGCAGTAAGGAGCTGAAGAACAATTGGAGTAGTTTGAGAAGTAAACTGGAAGTAAGGAAACGAAAAACGCAATTGGAGAAATTATTCCAAGAATTGATATAATGGTGGCTGGAGAGGGTAAGTCAGAGCAAAGGATAATTTTCTTTTCTTTCTTTTCTTTCCTTTTTTCCCTTATGTTTTCTTTCTCTTTTTTTCTTTCAAGATGAGAGACTTAAAGGTAAATGCCTTCATGTATATTCTGATAGAAGAGGAAAGATTAAACATGAAAAGATGGCGTTCTAACGTGTATAATGCCTGAGACAGAGCACATTGGCTCCAGAGAAAGGAATGGTGGGGTGGCTATAAACAGATGCAGGAGAGGTTGAGGAGCGACTCGGTGCTGGTTGACCTGGAAGCAGAATGCTTAGGAAATTCCTACCTTGATATTTCATCTGTGGTGGGAAAAAACATGTGTCTTCTATTGAGAAAAAGAAACAAAGCAAGAATCAATTGCAGAGTAGTGAATGTTTAAAAAGAATAATTGTGAAAAGTGCTCAGTTTTTCTGGACATTTTAAAGGGCCCACTTGATTCTGTTTCTCACCTGTCATTTGGGTATGGTTTTCCCAAAAGCTCTGTATACCCTGATAAAAGGAACAAGAACAGAGGTTGGAGAGTGAAAGTTATGTTTGTTGGTAAGATAAAATCCGGTGCCAAGGGAGTTTAGGGTATTGGCCAGGAAGTGATTGGGATGACGTAACGTGGAACGTGACCAAAGTGGATACGCAAGCAGGAAATATGACACGAAGTGGTGGGTCACAAGAAAGTGCAGTTGCCAGTGCAGGCCTGGACCGCATGTGCCTGAGCAGTATCTTGTAGTTGCAGCAGGCAGTCGAGCAGTCAGCAAGGCTGGAAGAGGATGGTCCGGGAAGAAGATATTTTAATAAGCTATTCTGGAGATGGAATGATGACAGGAAAATAAAGCAGCCCTTACGTGACTGTGGATGCAGGCGAGGGCTAGACAGCTGTGGCAGATGGGAGGGTGAAACGTGGGCTATGAAAAGGAACGAGTTCTCAGTGACATCAGTGCGAGGCTAGAAAGCCCTGGCGATACCCTGCACGGACAGACCGCGAGCACGGGTCCAGGGCCTCTCTCTCATCACAGTTTTGCATCACTGTGTGGGGGTGGGGGTGGGATGACCCTCTATCTCATTAATTAGGACTTCCCGAGGAGAACCACCAAAAGAAAATAAAGAACTACTCAAAATAGACCTCACATTTTTCAATCTGGAAATGCCTTAATCTGAGTTTGTCAAAGCAAGTGGTTACTTTTATCCTGAGAGCATCATTTTGAACGAGGGAGAAGCTGTCCTCCTCCCCATTGATGACTGGCTGAGGGCCAGGACACATATATCTCTCCATAGTAGCCAGGCAAACTACATGCAAACTGGTACTCAGGAAACACAGGGTAAATTAAGGCAGAAAGCCGAAACAAAGTGTCTCCTGAAGTGTTGGAGTTTGGCCAGGGCATTCCATTGAATCTTGGCTTGGAGACATCACCTGCCTAATGGAGGAAAAAGAAACTACATTTATACCCGCTTGGAAAAATCCACTGCTCAGTGCCTCCGGCTAAGAGACTACGTGCAAATCTAGACGTACACGGGATCATCAGGTACTGAGCGCTCCCTGCGTGATGGTGGAGGGGTGGACGCTCAGCCAGGTTCAGGCCTCGTGGTGCTTTACGAGAGCGCCTCAGTGGACACCTGAAGGCCCCGCGCCGGGGACAGCGGCCTCCTGGGCACCAGGCGCCCTTTCCAGGGCTCCTCCCTAAGGCCTGCGGGGAGCTGCCCGCCTGGCTCTGCGCACAGCCTTGAAACCCTGAGGCGCCAAGCAGGAGAGACGACCCGAGACCGCTGCAGGCCGGCTGCCGAGCGTCAGCCACGGGACTGGCCCGCACAGAAGGTGATTCATAATTACACGGAGATGCGTACAAAATTGTAACCGGAGTGTCGGCTGCTAGCGTGCAGTCATCACGTTTGAAAAGCGCCCCCAGGCCTGCTGGAACCCTGAGCCACAGCCCTGGGGCTCCGAGGTCCCCCAGGGAGCCTGGCGGGCGCAGTGGCTCGCGCCGCGGGCCTGCATTTCCTGACCCAGTGTTTTACCCTGCGCCGCGGCTGCTCACAGACTCCCACCTGGGGACGTCGTCTGCCTTCCCCACGGCGCCTAAAGCCCCCGCTTTGGCCCAGGACTGGGGAGGGTCGACTTCCTATGAGAGGCTCAGCCTGGAGCCAGGTCGCAGGAAGGGCCCATCCCTGGTGGGTCGGAAGGGCCTGGGCTGGAAGGGGCCATGCGGGGAGACTGGGTTAAATGCACAGGTGGGAGAGGCGGCAGGCTGCCAGGCAACGGGCATCCAGGGTTGGAAAGGAGAAGGAGAGAGGACAGTGAAGACCCTCAAGACGGGGAGGTCTGGAGAGGGGGTCAAACACAGCCCGGCAGGCTGAGCAGAAATCCGAGGCGCGGATAGAAGGATTTGGTGAGGCGTATGAGAGCAGGAGGATAGAAAAGCAAGGGAGAAAGCGCAAACAAGAGGGAAGCAGTCGCTAGAGATGCACACCTGCATTCACACACAGACGGAGAACACGTGTGTGTGTGTGTGTGTGTGTGTGTGTGTGTGTGTGTGGAGAGAGAGAATAAAGGTTTCGTAAGTCTTATGTCAAAACATTCTTGATTCCAAAACAATAAGGCTTTACTGGGGGAAAAGGTGGAAAGTGCGGCATAGCGTCCTATCCACTCTATCTGGACAGAGTGAAATACAATTATTTGAATATGTACCATCCTTCTTCTGTAGTTCTGTCCCCATAGAAATAGAAAGAGCATAAAGTAACATTTTTCAACAACAAAATGTAACACTCATTTTACAATCCTCAGGCGAATTCTGTGCAGAGCAAAGTGAGCTTTCAAGAGCCGTGTTGGCGTTCAAGTTAACTTCAAGTCCAAAGGCACTGACTGGGTGCCTCGTATGTGTCAGGCAGGGAGCCAGGGAGAGCACAAGACATGGTGGCACCAGGAACGTCTCAGTAATTGGTCCTATAAGGCGTGCCTACCGGTCACTAAGATGCAAGAGAATAATCCACATGTCCTAAAACAAAAGCCATCAGCGACTCAGGGATTCAAATGAGGGGAGAAGTGCACCTGAATTAGAGAGACGTGCAGCTGCTGCTAGGAGGAAGCTGAGATAAAGAGAAAGGAAGCACAGTCTCTAGTAGCCCAGTAGGAGCTAGCACTCGAATCAGGAAAGCCCCGTGGCCGTGGCTGCAAGAGTGTCCCACTGGGCTAGGACACTGGCTGTGCGTAGGATGAGGCGCCAAAGTCAATGCGCAAGGCTGGGCTCGGAAATTTCCAGAGATGGCTTGAAATGCTAGTCTGAGGGGTGTGGCTCTTGAGTGGGTGATGGGACTCACCGGATGGTTTAGAATGAAAGAACAGAGGACTGCAGTTTGCATACTCACTGGAGCGATGGTTAATAACTTTATAAAAGACAGCAAAGGCTCATCCCATGGCGCAGAGTTGCAGGTTCTGAGAACTGCTCTCAGGTATTGATGGACCCTATGCCGGCGAGCTGCCTGATAAGACCTTCTGAGATGATTCAGGGTGTCCACATCTGCACTGCCCAATATGGTAGCCCCTGGCTGCGCGTGGCCCCTGGACACTTGCCTTGTGGCCAGTGTGACTGAGAAATTTCATTTTTAATTTTACTTAATTTTAATTAATTAAAATAAATAGTCACCGGTGGCCAGTGCTACATATTTGGCCAACAGAGCTTTATACGTAGAGTTGGGGGGGAAGATGTTAAGTTTCCACTAGTTAAGAGAGATTTTAGCCCTTTGAGGTCAGGAAGTGCCTTCCGTTTCCAGTTCCAACACCCCATCAGGTGCACTGTCAGAAACTGCAGCCTGATCATGAAACTGGATGTTTAGAGTGTTGTCAAGGGCATCCCTGACCGTGTAATGGGCCAGGAGTCTCAGGCCCACTCTAACTGGGCAAATCCGCAGTTCCTATTTTCCTATCTGTTACAGTTACTTGACCAATTTTAATTGAATCCTTTCGTGTAGTGTTTATCAAATGCCCTCAACCTTTTAAAATGCTTTGCTTGGTGGCAGGCTCGTTTTTGCAAGTAGGTTTCTTTTGATGGCCCGGAGAAGTGCAGCTCTGAAAAGTCATTTCATGCTCGGGGATTCATGCTGCTGTAATTGATTTTGGTGTCTGGCAATACCAGGTGAGAAAACATATACACGGAGAAAGGTCATCACTGTAAAGGAGAGGAAGATGTTTGTTGCTATATGGAAGGCAGGAACTGAAATGAAAGGAAGGGACTTTTAAAAGGAAAATCCAGTGAAACCAAGGGATTCCAAACAACAAACAGAACACTTTCAAAATCATGTCCATGGTAATGGAATAAAATATTATTGGTAATCTTTAAATTGGTAGTTTCCACTCTTTTGGAGGTGGTAGGTAATGGGTCCAGAGATAAACATTGGGCTCTCTGAGTCCCCAAATCCCAACTGGCTGGGGCCCTGAGGCACCATCATGAACCCCAATATCTAAGGGAACAGAGTTAAAAAAACAAAGAAACTGTGTTTAAATCAGATGAAATGGCCTCAATGCTATGTTGGAAGAAAGAAGCAATCCTTATTTTCACAAAGGTTGTCCAAAATAGAGAAGGAACTAACAAGATGTGGCAGTTTGAGATTATTTTATGGATCCCCAAAAGAGAAGGATTATGTTTTTTAACTAATCCATTCCTGTGGGTGTGAGACTGTTTCGATTGGACTACGTCAGTGAGGCGTGACTCAGGTTGAGTCTACACTCTCTTGCTGATAAAACAGAGACATACAGAGAGAGACACATAGGAAAAGGGAGCACCATATTGATCCTGCCATGTGAGAGACAGGACTCCAGTTTTGCCCGCCACTGAACTCAAGGAGAGAAGCCCCTGAGAGGCTCAAAGAGGTGAGGCCCGGGGAGAGATGAGCCATATGCCTGACAGTTTGCAGCTGAGCTTGGGAAGAAAGTGGATCAGCCGAGACTGACAGGAGGCTTGGAAAGAGACAAGCCCTGTGCCTGGCTGCCCTCAGCTCTCCAGGAGGAGACCAGAGGAGAAGGCAGAGAGCTCGGCAGAGATGGGCGGCCATCCTGCTCCACCATGTGGCAGCTGACTTTGGTGAGAAAGCATCTGCTGATGCCTTAATTTGGACATTTTGCAGCCTTGGGGCTGTAAGCTTTCACCCCAACTAAATTCCCACTATACAAGCCAACCATTTCTGTACTTTGCATCAGCAGCCCTTTGGCAAACTAAAAACAAGGACAATCCTAAGTGGTGTGAAAATAAAATTCTCAGTTTGTGGATGAAATTCCAAATATGTCTATTTGCAATTTGGGCTGCTTATGGTTTAGGTGGATATTTGATAGGAAAAGCAGTTAGTTATTTATATGTACTCCATTTCCAAGTGAAACATAAATGGAATTAAGCTCTTCTGGATTAAATGAAAATGAGAATTTTTATCAACATCATCATAATATATCGTTATAAATTTAAATATCTCAAGAAAAGGGAGTGAAGCCGAGAGCAAGTCATCCCAGTTTGAATTCTAATTTAACCCTCTTAGCATAACAGATTAGATCTGGAATTCAGGTCTGTGGGCTTTATATTTGGGAAATGTTTCAAAACTAATGTAAGGCCCTTGAAGGGAGCAAATTATGAACTGAGTTTGAGATTAACCTTAGGGATTCCGCTGGTTATGAAGCAGCACCTTCTTCCAACAATGTACTAAGAAAGAAAATTTTCATTACAATATTAAGACTATACTTTAAATGAAAATCTAATTTTGTAATTTCCATTCATTAAGTCTTGATGTATTGTGTTGCTTAGAAAAAGATAATTTTTCCTTGAAAAATGTTTTATAATGTTGGCTTTTGTAGATGAAACCCTAAGAACACTGCCATCCTCTGAATGCTTGGTAGAGAGATAGTAAGGAGAGTATTTCAGGATGTAATCTACACCCAGGCAAAAAAGAGAAAGGCCGTCTCATCCTTGGGTTCCCTTTCAGAGTGAAGAGACTTCCTCAGGAAATCTCCTCTTTCCTCTCACTGGCCTGATTGCTGGACCAATCTCTTTCAAAGGCAGGGCAGCCAAGCTTTTTCCCTTGCTTCTCAGACTTTTTACCTATCTGGGGCACACAGAAAGTGAAAGTTTGTGGCCCACTGTTCTCCGCCTGTAGGCAGCCAGCCTGGAGCTGGGCATCCACTGGCCCTCCCGGGTAAACCCTCCCTGAGGCACACGCCTGAGCTTCCTCAAGCCAGACTCCCTCAGCCCGGGGCTGGGGTTGTGTCCCCCTTCCCTGGGCTCTAAGGCTGAGTGAAGCCAGGGTGGGCAGAGTTGAACACGGAAGAAGGAATGGGGAGGGGATGG
>JAQZBX010090637.1:0-12487 GCA_029593785.1 Cabassous unicinctus
ACAGCCTCTATAAAAACCATGCAGTAGGCAGAATCCTAAGATGGTCCCACAACTCCCACCCTAGCCTCCTCCCTCTGAGTGTGGGTGGGAACTGTGACTACAGCAGGGGAGTCACTCCCTTGATTAGGTGACCTTACATGGCAAAGGTGATAGGACATCACTCTTGTGATTACATGACTCCATCATGGCAGACTGGAATAAGGGTCTCTTGTTTCATTTTGAAAGGAACTAAGGAGGGGATCATGTAGCAAGGGCTTGTTGGTGGCCTCTAGGAGCTAAGAGCAGCCCCCAGCCAATAGCCAGTAAGGAAACGACCTCAGTCCTACAATGGCAGGGAACTGAATCCCACCAACAACCTGAATGAGCTAATTACCCCTAATCTTGACATCTTATGTTACCATGATACATTTGCCAAAACCAAGATATTAATACTGGTGTATTACTATTAATTAATGTACAGATTTTATTCAGATTTCACCAGTTTTTCACTAATGTCCTTTGTGTATTTCAAGATCTAATTCAGGGGTTTTTGAATTTTAAGTGAAAAAAGGACTTAGCAATAATGTAAAAGTTTGTTTGCTAATGAAATAAGGGTTTGATATTAGGTCAGTAGAATTATATGTGATTTTTTTCTATATTTACTATTTTAACACTTTAATTATGTAACCATTTAGGAAATATTATTACAGCGAAGACTCCTGTACTATGGAAGTCTGGCATTATCCGACTCAAACTGAGTGGTGGATTAGAAAATCCCTAAATTATCTAGTAGACCCATGGACTGAGGAAAAAGAATGTATGCATGAGTGTGGCAAGGGGAGGCAGGATATGGGGGAAGCTGAATCACCACGATGGTCACTGAGGAGGGAACAGGAAGAAGGAGGGTTGGATGCACTTAAATTCCACCTAATGGGTCTATAGTCTACTGGTTGGTAAATCTAGAAGGGTGGCCTCAAAAAAATTTTTTTTTCAAATTTGAACTTCTGTGATTCTTAGAACATTTTATTAAACCATCTATAGTGTCCTAGGCCCTCTGCCAGCTGCCTTACATATGCTGTGTCCTGTTATCCTCGAAATAAGTGTCACTATTCCCACTTTAAAGATCAAAAGAGCAAGATCAGAGAGGCTAAGTGACTTGCCCAAGGACACACAGCTTGTCAGTGGCAGAGGATGGATTAGAAACCCAGGCCTATCTGATATTATTGTTATTTTATGCTCCAAATTGTACTTTGAACCTCCTCTTTAAAAAACCTCTTTGTTAATTGACATCAAAGGATAATCTGCTGGGTATTTGGTTAAGGGACCTGAAAGACATACCCAGGGAGGGTATACAAAGATTTCAGGATGTTCAAGTGGTATTTTGTGTGTGGATGTTTGTCAGTGGAGTTGCTAGGTGCAAACCATTTGCCTACACTACAGGTTTCAACCTTTCCTTCCTCTCTTCCTCAGGTGAACAATAATAAGGAATTTTGTGTCAACTCTTAGTTAAAACTAGCATTTTAGAGATTTTGGAGGTGGGACAGCATTTGCATGAATGGGCAGGGCCCAGTCAGCCCTCCAGATCTGTCCAGTGGTTCCCTGGGGATTGACCAAATTGAGTTTTCTGATGCTTGGGAAGCCTCCAATTTGGCTTTGAGGGTAAAACACACACACACACACACACACACACACACACACACTCTCTCTCTCTCTCTCTTTCTCTCGCTCTCTCTCTCTCTCACACACACACACTTACACATTCCCCAAAACAAAATAAGGTGGAAAAAAAAAGCTAGAGGCCTCCACCGTGTCCTATTTACAAACTGCTTTAGCTCCTTCTGATTTGTATTTGATTTTCTCCTTCACTGAGAAATGAGAAACACCAGAATGACTTATGTGCCAAAGAGAGGACTTCCGACTGTCCTTCAGCCTCCCTTGCCCCTCGGTCCCTTTTGTGTGACAGGATGCCCTCAATTATTCTCTCTGGGGGGATCCCAACCAGAAAGAAGATGGAAGCAACCATCTGTTACCGACTCCAATGAGCAATTTAATTTCCTCTTGTTCCCAATGAGGAGGATTTTGTAAGTACATAAATTGCTCCGTCAGTCCTGTTTAATCAGAAGCCTGCCATCTGAAGGGGTGGAGATGGCCAGGCCAGAGACGCCCAGTGACACAGGCCTACCAAGAGGGCTCCCTGCAGTTTGGTGGAAAAACCATACGAGTGAACTGGAGAATGTTAGGGAAACTTCCTTACAGATCATCTAATCTAACACCTCTTTTTACAAATGAAAAAGTCAGTGTAAGAGATGGGAAATAATCTGTGTAGCCAGTCAGGGCAGAAGTAAGGCTTGAATGAAGAGCCCCAATTCCCAGTCTTGCCCTTTCCAATACAATACAAGGGAAATGAATGATCTGACTTATCAACCTTTGGTCTTAATCTCTAGAGGTGGGACTAAGTAACAATAATAAGGATAATGATGATAATGACAAACACAGCAACAAGAGCTATACTTTATGTGACCAGAACTATAGAAGAAGCAGTTTAGTGTGGAGTTAATAATATGGACTCTGGAGCTAGGCTGCATGGTTTCAAATCCTGATTGTGCTACTTAATAGCTATGTGACCTTGGGCAAGTTATTTACTCTGGGACCCACAGCAGACATTGTCAATTGTTGGCTCCACTCCCTTGTAACTCCATAGCATTTGCATGCATTCTAGTGTAACTTTCCATGGGCAGCACCGGCATCTTTGTTGGAAGGCTGCTCTTGGGCCATCAGAATTCACTTTGTCCATGTGCATTGCAGACCTAAAGTCTCCTGGGTGCAACTTCAAACAAATGACTGATGGATGTGAGGGTATAAATACCACAGCTCCCTTGCCTGTTGATCAAGATAAAATGGAGGCATGTATTTTGCACCATTTTCCAGAGCTTCCCTCCAGGATTAAGCTCCAGTCATCCACTGTGGCAGCTGGCTTAATAATGCATGTGTTACTGGCTGCCTTGCCTTTCCCTCACTCCTAAATGTGTTCTTTTCACCTCTCAATGAACTGTTTACTTTAGAATTTTGGCTCAGGATCTGCCTCTGGTTGGATAATTCAAGCTGAGATTGTCACAGCTTCTTTATCCATAAAATAGGGATAATGGTAGTTCCTATATTAAAAGGTTGTTGTGAGGGTTAAATGGAATAGAAATGAAAAGAACAGTGTCTGACCCTTAGTGAGAATTCAGCAAATGTTAGTTATTGTTAAGTGGCTAATAAATATTTATCTCATTCATATACTCATTAGTTCTAAGGTGTACAAACTATTATTCCAGTTACACATATAGGATCATTCAAGCTCAGAGATTTTAAATAATTTCCCCCAAAGTCATCCAGCTTAATAAAGAATAGGTTGAAGGTTCAAACAGAAATCGGTCTTCAAAGTTCCTTCTACTTTTGCTTTTTCCATGAAGTTTCCCTTGATACTCCCAATCTGGGTCACGGGTCCCTCCACATGTGTTCCTATGACCTCTATCACAACACTTCTCCCAGTGTATTAAATGGACTGCCTAATTGTGAGACTTCTCCTAGCCCGCGAGCTCCTTGAAGACGAGGGCCCTGCCTTAGGAGTCTCTGGAGGTTGGTGTCAGCCTGGCACCCAGCACATAGTAGGTTCCAGTGAGTGCTGAACAAATGAGCACACAAACCTAGGCAGCGAGCAAGCTGGGGAGGCAAAGCAAAGGATAACGCTGTGTACAGTTCTCATGGCCTCCAGATTTCAAGTGGAAGCTTCTTGGAAATCTTCACAGAAAATGCTTTTCTCCCCTCATTCTTGCCACAGAGAGGATTTATAAATGAGCTTAATAGGCCTTTTGGGGCTTCCAAAATTTCATCAAGGAATCTAGTCCTCCCTAAAATATTGTCAGGAAGACAAGGATCTCATGTTACCATATTGTGACAAATGAGGGTTTAATCACTGTAATTGTTCTGTGCATGAGGTCATGCTGGAATGACAGAAGATTTCAAGGAGTGTTAAGGACAGAAAGTGGGTTTGTATTACTGGGATGATGTACAACAGGAAAGGAAAAGGACACCAAAATGAGGCTAACAATGCTGACTCTGAATGCCCCACAGGGATTTTATGATGATAATGATAATCATGACTATCTCTTTTGAGTGCTTATGCTATATATTGGCCTCACCATATTTTTTAAGAGTACAGGTTCTGGAGTTAAAACACATGGCTATTTGTTCTTGGGCAAAGTATTTAATCTTTCTATGGCCCAGCTGCTTTCTTTGTCAAATGGGAGGACTATATACCTTTCAGGATTTCCATAAGTAAAATAGCATGAAAAGTGCTTGGGAGAGTAGCCTACCACATAGTAAGCAAGTAAGAAATAGCTATTTTTTTACTCATCTCTAATTGAGATTTTAAGGAATAAAGAGCAAAATAAGACAATTCTTGCTTGCAGGAAGCTCAGAGTCTAGGGTTGAGGTTGCAAACAATTTTTGATCACTTACCCAATTTGTAATAAAATGTATGAGTATGTGCCCCCAGTAAATGTTCATTTGTAGAAGGAAAATGAATAACAAAACTAAGAAGAGGCCTGCCCTGATCAAGCTGGTGGAGTGAGAAGGTTCAGGACTCTGTCCCCCCAAGACACTTTGAACAGCCAGCAAGAACTGGCAAAAAAACCCCACATGTTTCTCAAAGCTCCAGAAAAACAGTTAAAGGAGTACAATAACAGGATTAAGAAAAAGGCAACTGAAAAGCAGTAGGACTTCATGGTGCTCTGTCGCCCTCCCCCCACCAGCTTGGTGTGGTGCTGGCCTGCACTCCCAGTGTTAGCCCCTGGTTCCAGTTCCAGAGGGCACAGGGTAATCCTTGTGCACATACTGGAAGCATGTATGTTTGGCCCAGTCTCTCTGATAGTGGCCCGAGAGACTGAACCAGGACACTTGTCACAGGCTTGTCATCTCAGAACTTGCTCTTTATGTAGAAGTCAGCTCACACAGTTCTCCTATAGAAGGCTACGGGAGAGCAGTCAGGGTGTGGCTGCGGGACACAAAGGATTTCTGATTGTAGGACATACCGTGCGGTGCCTGGGACCCTGAGGAAAATGTTTCTTAGGAAAGCGGGGCCATTTGAATCTGGGTAAGTGAGGGAATTCCTAGGTCCACATATGTATGCCCAAGACAAAATACATGCACAGAAAGGCACAGGGAGGCCCCTATGCTTTGGTCTGGAGCTATTCTCTAAGCTCATTGTATGCATAAACTTTGAAGGAGAGCACTCACACAGGTCAATCTGCAAAAACTGGGAAAGGTGATTTCTTTTCCTCTCTTTTTTTCTCGTTATTTCCTGGAATCCATAACACTATCTGGATAAAAGCTTAAGGTACAGACACCTCAGAGTTTAAATCTTATCAATAACACACTAAACTATAAAAATTTCCAGATTTCAATAAAAGATTACAAAACATACAAAGAAACAGAAAGTGATGACCCAGGCAAGAAAAAAGATTATAAAGCACTAGAAACCATCAATGAGGATAAGACCTGGGACATAACAGACAAAATTAAAAAAAAAAAAAAAGGTCTTAAATATGCTCAGAGAGCTAAAGGAAAACATGGACAAAGAACATAAGGAAATCAGGAAAACGACAGATGAAAACAAAGAGAATATCAGTAGAAATAGAAATTATGAAAAGGATCCAATCAGAGCTGATGACCACAGAACTAGAATTTTAAAATTCTCTAGAGGGGTTCAACAGCAATTTGGAGCTGGCAATTAAAAGAACTAGTGAACTTGAAGATAAGACCATTAAAATCATCCAGTTTGAGAAATAGAAAGAAGAAAGAATGAAGAAATGTGAACAGAGGCTGAGGAACCTGTGAGACACCATCAAGAGTACCAATGCATGCATTGGGGAGTTCCAGAGGGAGAAGAGAGAGAGAAAGGGGCAGAGAGAATATTCAAAGAAACAATGGCTGAAAACTTTCCAAATTTAATGAAAGACATGAATATACATTCCAGATGCTCAACGAACTCCAAAGATTCAGATGCACAAAGTGTTCCCAGGAGAAACCAGTAAGGCAGCTGGGAAACTGGTCAAAAGCCAAATTAGGGTGCAATTTCAGGTGAATTTCCACACTCAGCCTGTTCTCACAGGGAACGCTGGAGTGTAAATTATACTTCCTAATTTCTCCTGCTTTTGTTCTCCCATACCAGTAGGTTATTGGCTCTGAGCATCTGAGGAGGAGGTGACTTTCCAGACCCTTCTGCTGTCTGTACTGGTGAGGTGTCTCCAGTGCCCAGGGGCAAGGCTCTTGCACAAGGAACCAAAGGGATATCAGGGGATAGCAGGGGAGGGAATTTCCTGGAGGAAGTGGGGTGGGCTGCACGACCAACAGTGTCTGCTACCTTGGCCTTCTTTCATATCATGTAGTCCTTAGACTGTGTGTATCAGAATGCCCAGTGGGGATAACTAGGAAGGGTACTTGTTAAAAAATGCAGGTTCCCAGGCCTCTCCAAGACCCACAGGTTCAGAATCTCCCAGGTGAGAAATTAGTTTGTGTATTAAAAATTCTCCAGGTGACTCTTAGGTACAAATTTGAAAACTACAGTCTGAGGCAGTAGAGAGACAAGAACAGCTCTGAAGAGGGAAGGGAATTGATATCATCTTGTTTTAGATAAATGGTTCTGAAGGCAGCATTGAAGAAGGGCCTAGAGACTGAGCTGATGTGGAGGTCCCTGATACAGAGACCTTCTTTTCCTCGTCTCCCTTTATTCTCCCCTCCTCATGCTCACAACCAAAACTCCAATGGGTGTGCCCTTGTTATAACTACCTGATAATTGGATGTGAGGATTAAATGGGAAAATGCACATAAAATTCTTGGCACTGAGTATAATCTGTGCTTTTTCTCAGTGGAGGAGACAAAGCAAGTATTATTGGTCTCATTTTATACACTCAGAGAAGTGAAGTGCCTTGCCGCAGATCACACAGCCATGTTGAAGCTCTGGCTTCAAATCCTGACATTTGGATTCCCAAGTTTGTGTGTTTCTCACCACTGGATAGGTAAGAATGGACAGGGTGTCAGAACTTCAATTTAATAGGCTGGAGTCAGGGATGGGCTCCTATTCCAGTGAGGAAGACAGTGATTAGTTTGAGAAGCGGAGCCAGCTTTCTGATCCTCTCCTCTGCAGTTGCCCTGCCTGGACCATATATTGCAGGTCCTGTGCCCATCAGGGACAAATCTAAAATCCCCTGGATATTTGTTCAATAGCTCAGACGTGCTAAGGTTGGCTGTCTTATAAATTATGGAACAGACTAACTGAGTTAGGTCTAATGCGTAAATAACAGAAACTCTCTACCCAGTGACAGGACACAAGGCTGGAAGGAGCAAAAACACAGGCATGGTGGCAGCAAAGGTGACCATCTCCCTCTTTTAGGAGGGGCCTGACAGGGTGGAGAGGTAGGGGGAAAGTGGAGGAAAAGAGGGTTAGGCAGGGGGCGATTCCAGGTGAAAGGAATGACAGAGCAAAAGGAACTAGGCCCTAGGAAGAGGAAAGGTTCTGTGGAAGAAGCCCGGTTTGCTGGCAGACTTGGTGACTTGGAGGTGTCTGTGGGACACCAGGTGGAGGTGTCCAACGAGTAGATGGACACACATTACCATTTCACTGGTAAGGTATGGGAAAGAGCTATAGGCATAGCTGTAGTATTTAATAAGGCATAAGATATGATTAGTAGCTAAAACCATAGGAAATTTTGATGTCAGAGAGAGCATGTAGAGTGAGAAAAGAAGAGAAAATGGTAAGGATGGAACCAGTGTTTAGTTGCCAGGGAAGGGATGATCCAGAGGTAGAGACTGTTAGAGGTTCCGCCTTACAAGGTTTGCAATGATTAATAGGTCATAAGTCCATGCCTACGTGCCCAGAGGCAGCCCACCTCCCCCAACAATGAACAAAAGATCCATATCACAGTGGGAGTGGAGCAGATAAGGACCTTCACCCCTTCCAGGGCCCAGACCCCTCCTAACCCACTACCCCCAAGCCATACACGGGGAGAATTCACTTTTACAGCCCCTTATTGGCCCCAGGCTGTACTCAGTCTCTAACCCCTCCCCACAGACTAAATTTCCCTTCCTGTTGATGTACTGTATAAAGTCATATCCACCACCTTTCATGGGTGGGCTGAAGTCTATTCTTCAGACTCCCTCTGCTGGAAGAGCTTCTCAATAAACTTCCTGCCTGCAATCATCAGTCTCCACGTCCCAGTGAGCACTCCTTTTTTCTCCAACAGAGACTGAAATGGAAAAGTTAGAACCAGGAAAGGAAGCCAATGGAGAGGAGAGTATCTAGAAAGTAGCAGTGCTCACAAAACAGTGCTGGATGATGCTGAAGATCCTTCACTGCTGACCTTGGAGGAAAAAAATTCACTAGAGGGATTGGAGCAGAAACTAGATTGCTGGGTGGGGAGAAAGTAGAGGCTGAAATTACCTTTTTTTCCCCAAGCAGTTTGAGAAGGGAGTGAATGAGCTGGGGAATGCAGAGATGCACTCTGTTTAATTTTCCTAGTATGTCCAATTTCTTTTGGGTGCCAAAGCAACCTCTTAACATTAGAGTGTACCAGACTCAGACTTTGGTTCTTTCCTCCACCTGCACTCACTGCGTTGGTGACCTCATCCATTCTTATGGCATTAAATACCATCCATGTGGTGATGAATCCCAAATTTTGTATCTCCCACTCAGATCTCTCTCCCAAACTCCAGACACACAGACATCCCAAATTCAAGAAGTCACAGCTGAGCTCTTGATTTTCTCTCCTAAATCTGTTCCATCAGCAGCCTCCTCCCATCAGAGTGGATGGCAACTTCATCCTTTTTAACTCTTCCAAAATCATGGAGTCACCCTTGGCTTCTCTCTTTCACTCACACCCCACTTCCAATCCTTCAGGAACTCCTGTTGGCTCTAACTTCTATATCCAGAATCTGACTACTTCTCTCCATCTCCACCTTCATCTTCCTAGTCTGCACCACCATTGTTCTTGCTGTCCTTGCTTGGATTAGTTTTTTAGCCCAGTAAACTAGTTTTCCTTTTTCTAGATCCCTTGCAGTTTATTCTCAACACAGTAGCAACAGTGATCCTTTAGAAATGCATCAGATTATGTCCCTCCACTGCTCAGAACCCTACCATGACCCATTCTACTCAGGTCAAAGCCAATGTCCTTTAGTGACTTACAGGACCTGTCCCCCATCCTTTACCTCTCTGACATTGTCTCCTACATCTGACCTCACAAACCTCCTTGCTATTCTTCAAAAATGCCAGGAAGCTCCCCCCTTGGGGCTTTTTCATTGACTGTCCCTTCTGCCTGAAATGCTCTTCCCTGGTGCTCATAAGGTTAACCTGATTTCCTCCAAGGCTTCTCATTGAAGCCTATCCTGACCACCCTATTACAAATCACAACCTACGCAGCATCTTTCCCCTTCCACAATTCCCCTTCCCCTTTCTGATCCTCCTTACCCTTCATCCTTCTTTCCTCATAGGGCTGTTTATTAAGAGGAGTAATTGGGACCACCCATGCAAAGTACCCAGCAAATGTGCAATCCTGTCACCTTGGTGAGAGAAACCCTCCAGTCTGGCTGGCCATGGGTGAGAATGAAAAAGGCGGGGGTGTGGGAGGCCCTCTTGGCTGTTCAAACTCTGCTTTCCCACACAGCCTACAACCTCATTATCCACACGCTGGAGCACAGGCAATTGCCTCGGGGAACAAGTCAGCTTGCAAAGAAGAGTGCCTGTGAGGCAGACAGGATGTTGAAGCAAAGCTGGCAGCCAGCAGGAGGAACCAGCCCTGCTTTTCTGATGTCATCGACATGAAGGGAGCTGGGGGAGGTACCACAGAGGAGGAACTACAACCAGGAAGCCCTAAGGGAAGTCCAGTTCATCGAGCCCCTCCTCTGATGATTTAGAACTCAGAGAAATTGGCTAGCTACCCCCCCCCCCAAGGAGAATGCTCCTGTTATTGGGGCAAAGTGTCAGTTCCACAAACATTTGTGCCAGGCACTGGAGGGGTTAGACAGACACACGGCCCTGCCTTTAGGGGGCTCTTGGTTGTGAGGGGGAAGTGGGAGCCGGCAAGCAGACACTTGCTCTCTTGTGTGATGAGTACTATGATCAGGGAAGCACTGGTACTATGGAAGGACACAAGAAAGGGGCCCCTGTTCCTAACTTGGAGGGAAGGACTGGTAGAGGAGGTGACCTCCTCATGGAGGAGTCTTAACTCATTCATTGATTGATTCATTCATTCCATCAGTATTTATTGAGGACCAGTCATGTGCATGGAGGCACAGGGTTAGGGACTGGGCAGTCTAGGTGAGAAGACAAATAAATAAGAAACTAAAAAACTGTTCAGTTCCATGAAGAAAAACAATAGGGATTTTAGACTGAATATTTAAGGGATGCTGTTCCCATCTCCAAGGACGAGAGGTTTAAAGTGAGAACTGCAGGATGCGAATGAAGCAGCCAGGCCAAGAATGGGGTGGAGGAGAGTGTGCAGAGAGTACAGACTGAGAGCCTGAGGCAGGAAGAGCCGAGTCAGAGGATTAGCAGAAGCCTGCCTGGAGGAGGCGTTCCTCCCATGACAGGGTTAAGAGTGTGGAAGCCCATCCTTCCACATCTGTTCCAGACCCATCTCTCCAGAGCCTCTATGGCCTCTTTGATCTCACCATGCTCAACTTCACACGCTCCTTCTCTTGCCATTGGTCCAAGTTTTCCTTCAGTCTGGACAGCAACCAATGTGCCAAATTCCCACTCATCTTTCAGGGCTGTGTTCAAGTATCACCACTTTCATGAAGCCTTCCCCAAAGCCCACAGCCCAAGATGGTCGCAGTCTTCTCTGGTTTCTCAGCTTGGACTTGTAACTCATCTGTCCACCTGTCTGTCTCCCTAGCTAGGGTGTCAGGCTTTGAGAGGTGGGCTGTGTAGCCTCTGTGTCCAGAGCTATCTCTCAATCCAGAGTATATGCTCAATAAATGTTCGTTGTACGCAAAGAAGGAAGGAAGGGAAGGAAGGAGGAAGGGAGGGAGGAAGGGAGGGAGGGAGGCAGGGAGAGGGGAAGGGGGGGAGGGACTAACATTTTAAAACAGTAGCTATTTAACTTTCACCAAGAATATATTCAGAAACCATTTTAAATTCAGATATTTGCAAATGTCAATGTAGAATATATTGTTTTTGCCACAAAACTTTCACTTTCTGATTAAGAGCCATGGCTTTCCTCTTTACTTTTTCTTCCCTTCCATCACCAGCATTAGCTTTTGGCTTCCTTTTTTCAGGACTATGATTCACAGGGAAACCATTTCTGTACATTTTTAGAAACCACTTCATGAGTGTTATCTTGTAAATTACAAAAGCCATGCTGAGATGTAGATGCTGGGATTCCCAGACCCTCTTGCTAGCAAAGCAAATGGCTCTCAAAAACCAAATTAATGATGCTGCAAAATGACAAATTACTATGTGTCGTAGACCTCAGGGATCCCCAGGGAATAGTGCAACCTGAGAATGTGGAAGCTGGGGATGCTAATGGTGAACGCCATCACCTGTAAGATACAAGGGGGGCTCTGGGAAAGACTTGGCAACTAGTTCCTCCCTCCAGATGCTGCTCTCTCTCGCTCACACTGGGCCACAGGTTTAGCTAAGTACTCGGTTACTAAGGAAACCCAAGTTGTCAGTTCTGAGCCAAATGGGAATAATGGTGATTTATTTAGGAAAAGCAAGGTTTGTCACTTTACGCTTACTGCTACAAAATTGCCTTTTGATTACCTCCCTCCTTATTGCATTGTCTTGTCACAATAAACTACAGAAACAAGTGGCAAGGTTAATAATTACGGGCTCCGTTCTTGTCACTTTTCAGGGCCTGGCAAGGTCACAGCTGTCGCCTGAGTGTATGGGGGACTGGCTGGAGCCAGAGATTCCTAACAATCACCCTCCCAGTTCTGAATCCAACCATCCTTCAAACCCAGTTGGAATGTCATCTCCTCCCTGCTTGAAATCTTGTCCTTTCTTAGTGCCACTCCCCTGCCCCACCCTACCCCAAAGCTTATAACTTATATGCTCAGTCAAGACAGCATGCTGAGTAACGAGATGCACTGTGCTGGGCTTTTCACATGGGTTATCTCATTTTGCCACCACAGCCACCTGCAGGATAGACATCACTACATTCCCTATTACAGTTGGGGAAATGTGCTCAGGGAAGTTGGGTCACTTGCTCCAGGGCTTGTAAGTGATGGCACCTGGATTGAACCATCCAGAATTGTCAGGCTCTCTCCACTCCTCCATGGAGTCTTTCCTTCTCTTATCTATCAACTATCGTTATAGCAAACTTTTTCTTTGTCTGCCTCCCTGAGGATTCCGGAAGCAACTTGACTGCAGAGCCTTTCTCAGGCCTTATTTGACCCATCGGTAACATGGGACAATTTCTTCGGTTGGTTTCAGGGCAGGTCATTCTCATGCTTACTAACCACCCCCCCC
>JAQZBX010090638.1:0-12487 GCA_029593785.1 Cabassous unicinctus
CTCTCCTTTTCTCTGGTCCTAATTTTTTTTACTTCAAAGGAACATAGACAGATCTCTCTCACAAAAAATGGCTGAGTGGGGACAAGATCCTGCCCAAGTTAGTTTTTTTGGAACCCACAGAATAGGAGCATTCAGGGCATCAATGTGGAGGGAGCTGGAGAAAGAGATAAATTCCTCAGGGTGCTGCTGACTTGATTCTTGGTTGCTGTGTTTCCTCTTCCTTGATTTCCTTTTTTCTGTGTATACCAACTTTGTCTACCAATGTTATCTCTTTTCTTTCCTTCATCATTCTATCTTCCACTTTCTGTTGTTGTTCTTACATTCCACCTCTCTTTGTTTAATCTTCAATTTTTCTGATTTTTATTTCTATCTCTTCTATCCTGTTTTCTTTCTTTAATTAACTTTTTTTTCTTTTTGTCTTTTCTCTTTCCCTCTCTCCTCATCATTCTGGCCTTTTAATTCATTCTATATATTTTTCTCTATTTGGTTTCCCATTTCATTGTTTGTTCTCCACTTTTTTATTTGTATTTCTCTACACTGCTTATGTGATTTAAATACTCATTTTCCAAGGTCTTATATGGTTCCTCTTCCATTGATTACAACTATTATTACTATTATCCTTTCATATTTCTTACCTTTTATACTTTCTTTGGCCCTATTTTTTTTCCTTCAAGTGAACATAGACAACAGCAAGGAATAGAATAAAAAAGAACAAAGTGTCAAAGAGAAAACTTAACACACACACAAAGAAAGCAATTAAATAAAACCCTAGGAAAAGGAGAGAAGCTAATCCACTGAATAAACACATCAAGGAAAAAGATGACCAGACAGCAAAAAATTACAATCCATACTAAGAAACAGGAAGTCCTGGCCCAGTCCAATGAACAAACTAAAAACCAGGAAGAGATGCAGAACATTGAACAACTAATCCAAGCTGTCCAAACAAATATCATAGACCAACTTAATGAAGTGAAGGAAGAGATTAAGGATATTAAGAAGACACTGGGAGAACATACTGAAGAAATTGTAAACATACATAAAAAGATAACGATATGATGGTGATGAATGGCACTTTCTAAGAAATAAAAACACACTGGAAGGCCACAACAGCAGATTCGAGCAGGCAGACGAAAGAATTAGTGATGTGGAAGACAGTACATCTGAAATCAAATAGGTAGTAGAACAGATAGGTAAAAGATAGAAAAAAATCCAGCAGGGCCTTAAGAATTTGAAGGACAACACAAAATGCACAAACAAATGCATTATAGGCATCCCAGAGGCAGAAGAGAAGGGAAAGGGGACAGAAGGATTGTTGGAAGAAATAATGGCTGAAAACTTCCCAACCCTATTGAGGGAAATGGATGTACATGTCCAGGAAGCACAGCATACCCCAAACAGTATAAATCCCAACAGACATACACCAACATATACTTCTCAAACTGTCCAATGCTCAAGACAAAGAGAAAATGTTGAAAGCAGCAAGAGAAAAGAGAACCATGGCATACAAGGGCAGTTCAATAAGATTAAGTGCTGATTTCTCATTTGAAATGGTGGAAGCAAGAAGGCAGTGGTTTGACAGAGTTAAGATACTAAAAGAAAAAAATCTTCTGACCAAGAATTCTCTATCCAGCAAAAATGACATTCAAAAATGATGGAGATAAAGAAAAAAAAAGATGGAGAGTTCAAAATATTCACAGATAAACAGAAATTAAGAAAGTATGCCAGTAAGTAAACTGCCCTTCAAGAAATGCTAAAAGGAGTTCTGCAGGTTGAAAGGAAAAAACAAGAGACAGAGAGAGTGGGAGGATTGTGTAAGAACAACTAAAAAGACAAAAAGAGAAATAAAAACAACATGTGACATACATAAACCCAAAGAAAATATATCTCATGTAAGTAATTCCTTGAGAGTAATAATACTGGATGATAATGAATTAAACCCACCATTCAAGAGACTCAGATTGGCAGAGTGGATAGTGAAATATGACCTATCTATATGTTGTCTACAAGAAACCCATCTTAGATCCAGGGATTCAAAGGGCTGAAAGTGAATAGCTGGGAAACAATATTACAAGCAAACAATAACCAAAAATGAATGGAAGTCACTATACTAATATTGGACAAAGTATACTTTAAATGCAAAATTATTGTAAGTGACAAAGATAGACACTATATTTTTGTAACAGGAGTAATCTTTCAAAAAGAAAGAACAATCATAAACATTTATGCACCTAACAGCGGCACCTCAATATACATGAGGCAAACACTGGACAAATTAAGTGGAGAAATAGATGTCTCTACAATTATAGTAGAGGACTTTAATACACCATTATCACCATGATATAGAACATCTCGACAGAGAATCAATAAAGGAGCAAAGACATTGATTAATACATTAGAGGATCTAGATCTAATATGTATATACAGAACACTACACCCAAATAGAGCAGGAAATACATTCTTCTCGAGTGCACATGGATCATACTCCAAGATAGACCACATGCTAGGCCACATAAAAATTCTCAATGAATTCAGAGAGATTGAGATTACTCAATCTCTGACCACAATGGAATGAACTTAGAAATCAGTAAGGGCCAGAGAGCCAAAGTAGGCACAAAGATATGGATGTTAAACAACACACTCTTAGAAAAACAGTGGGTCAAGATGGAAATCTCAAAAGAAATCAGTAACTACCTTGAAACAAGGGAAAATGAAAACATAACATACCAAAACCTATGGGATGCAGCAAAAGCTGTACCGAGAGGGAAATTCATAGCCATAAATGCATATATTAAAAAAAAGAAAGAGCTAAAATCGAAGACTTAACAGCACACCTGGAAGGATTAGAAAAAGAACAACAAACTAACCTGAAAAGAAGTAGAAAGAAGGAAATAACAAAGATTAGAGCAGAACTAAATGAAACAGAAAATAAGAAAGCACTATAAAAAATAAAACCAAAAGCTGGTGCTTTGAGAAGATCAGTAAAATTGACAAAGCCATAGCCAGACTAACAAAGAAAAAAATAGAGAAGATGCAAATACACAAAATAAGAAATAAGGAAGGGGATATCACCACTGACCCCACAGAAATAAAGAGTATCATAAAAGGATACTTTAAAAAATTAAATGCCAACAAGAAGGATAATTTAGAGGAAATGTACAAATTCCTAGAAACTCACAAGCAGCCTACATTGATGAAAGATGAAATTGATGAACTCAACAGACCAATTATAACTAGAGAATCAGTCATCAAAACACTCTCAAATAAGGAGAGCCCAGGAACAGATGGCTTCACAGGTGAATTCTACCAAACATTCCAGAAAGAAATAAGACCAATCCTGCTTATACTCTTTCAAAGCATAGAAGAAAGAACACTGTCAAACTCATAATACGATGGCAGCATTACCCTAATACCAAAGCCAGAGAAGCCACAAGAAAGGAAAATTACAGACCAATCTCTCTATTGAACCTAGATGCTAAAATCCTCAAAAAATACTTGATAATCACATTCAACAACACATCAAACGAATTACATACCAAGGCCAAATGGGTTTCATCCCGGGTATGCAAGGATGGTTCAACATAAGAAAATCAAACAATGTAATACACCACATAAACAAATAGAAAGAAAAAATTCACATGACCATTTCTATAGATGTAGAAAAAGCATTTGAAAAATATAGCACCCCTTCCTGGTAAAAACACAGCAAAAGATAGGAATAGAAGGAAACTTTCTGAATATGATAAAGAATATATATGAAAACCCCAGAGCTAACATAATATACAATGGTGAAATGATAAAATCTTTCCCTTTAATATCAGGATAAAGACAAAAATGTCGACTAGCACTGCTCCTATTTAACATTGTCTTAGAAGTATTCGCTTGAGCACTCAGGTAAGAAAAAGATAAAATTGGAAATGAAGAAGTAATAATTTATCTGTTTGCAGACAACCTGATCCTATACATAGAAAGCCCTGAGAAATCTACAATAAAGTTTCTAGAAATTATAAATGAGTTCAGTAAAGTCACAGGATATAAGAGCAAAGCTCAAAAATCAGTAGGATTTCTGTACACCAATAAGGAGAAATCTTAGGAGGAAATCAAGAAAAACATACCATTTACCGTAGTAAATAACTAGGAAAAAATTTAAATAAAGATGTAAATGACTTATATACAGAAAAACACACAATGCTTTTAAAGGAAATCAAAGGAGACTTAAATAAATGGCAAAATATTACCTATTCATGAATAGGAAGACTAAGCATCATTAAGATGTATATCCTAACCAAACTAATCTAAAGATTTAATGCAATCCCAATAAAATCAACACACCATTTTTTACTGAATTGGAAAGATTAATTACAAAATTTATTTGGAAGGGTAAGAGGCCCTGAATACCCAAAGTCATAGTGAGAAAGAAAAATTTAATTGGCAGAATCACACTACCTGACTTTAAAACATACTACAAAGTTACAGTGGCCAAAACTGCATGATATTGGCACAAGGATAGACATACTGACCAATGAAACTGAATTGAGAGTTCCAATATAGAGTCTCACATATACAGTCATCTGCTATTTGACAAGAACACCAAGCCCACTCAATTGGGAGAGAATGGCCTCTTCAACAAATGGTGCTTGAAGAATTGGGTATCCATATCCAAAAGAATGAGAGAGGAACACCATCACACATCTAATAGAAAAATCAACTCAAGATAGATCAAAGATCTAAATATAAGAGCCAAGAACATAAAGACCTTGGAAAATAATGTAGGGAAGCATCTACAGGACCCTGTAAAAAAAAATGGTTTCATGAACTTCACAACCAAAGCATGAGCAGTGAAAGAAAAAAATAGAGAAATGGGATCTCCTCAAAATTAAAAACTTTTACACCTCAAAGGACATTATCAAGAAAGTAAAAATGCAATCTACCCAATAGAAGAATATATTTGGCACCCATATATCTGATATGAGCCTAATATCCAGCATATGTAAAGAAATCCTACACCGTGAAAATAAAAAGACAAACAACCCATTTAAAAATGAGCAAAAATCTTGAAAAGACACGTCTCCAAGGAAAAAATACAAATGGCTGAAAAGCACATGAAAAGATGCTCAACATCACTAGCTATTACGGAAATGTAAATCAAAACTACAATGAGATACCATCTTACACACATTATACTGGTGGCCATTAAGAAAACAAAAGACTATAATTGTTGGAGAGGATGTGGAGGAATGGGACCCCTCATCTGCTACTGATGAGAATGTAGAATGGTCCAGCCATTGTGGAGGACAGTTTGGCAGTTCCTCAAAAAATTAATTATAGAACTGCCAGATGATCCAGCAATTTCACTGCTGGGTATATACCTAAAAGAATTAAAAGCAAAGACATGAACAGATATATGCATACCAATGTTTATAGCAGCATTATTCACTATTGCCAAAAGCTGGAATCAACACAAGTGCCCATCAACAGATGAATGGATAAACAAAATGTGGTACATACATACAGTGGAATATTACTCAGCTGTAAGAAGGAATACAGTGCTAACACATGGGATAACATGGATGAGTCTTGAGGACCTTATGTTGAGTGAAGCTAGCCAGGCGTTGAAGGATGAACATTACATGACCTCACTGATATGAATTAAGCAACTTGAGAAGACTCAGAGAGCTATTGTATGGAAGATTGGTTTACAGGAAAAAGAAAGGGAGAAGAAGGTTGTGAGCCAAAGCCCATGTGGATGTAATCTATGCTAAGGTGAAAGTGTGTAGTTGCACACTGAAGCAACATGACAGGTGGATAGTGATATTATTGGGGTGGGTGGTGCAGGTTTGACAATTTGGTAGATTGGGAAGGGTGGGCTGGAAGGCCAGAAAACTTGGGAGAGGGTTGGGAGAGTGAACACCAGGGATTGGCAGTTATGTGTTTAAAAGTACAAATTTGGGAATGCTCTTATGGCAATATGACAAGGAAGGGTTACTGGTTTAGAGTGTTGGATGGGGGGCGGGGGGAATTGGAACAGGGTGCACCTGGAGCAAGCTTCAAAGGAGTGTATGAGTGATCATTTTGTCATAATGTGTTGTATCAGTGGGTGAGGACTCACATAATGAGTGGGAAGCAGTTGGAATCCATCCTCGGGAAGACCAATTTTTTCACAAACAGAAGGGCAGGAGTCTCTCAAGAGCATGGGTGGTTCCTAATAGAGGAGGACAAACCAGTGTGTCAAGACCTCAGTGTTGTTGCAAGTAACTATGAATCTTGTCATCTAAGAAGTGAAGCCAGATGATCACCATGGGCCCTGAGGGGAGGGTGGGGGAGGAATAAAATATATCTAAAAGGGGGTATTTAGTCGACAATGGAAGTATTCTACATGATCTTGCAACGATTGTCACAGGTCATGTTAAATATCATCAAAATTTATAAAAGTGTATGGTGCAAAATGTAAACCATAATGTAAACCATTGACTGTGGTTAGTAGCTATATTTCCCTACTTGTATATCAGTTGTAGCAAAGGTACCATCCACATATAAAAATGTTTTAATATGGGAAGGGAGAAAAGGGGAAGACTTTGGGTATATGGGATTTCCTATAATCTGTATGTGTCTTTACTGTGATCTAAAACTTCCTTGAAAACAAAATGAGGAAAAGTAAGATACTGGGGAATAAATGGAAGAATATGCCACTGTACATATAGGACACCAGATATTACAGTGATGAAAGGCAAAATGAAAAAAAAATTTTTTAAAGATTTCTCATTATTTTTTAATATCCCAATCTTTTAATATTATTTTATTTTTAGTTTTTAAAATTTTTTGTGTATTTTAATTCTTATATTTAAAACTATCATTATTTCATATTCCTATTAATTGTATTTGTTTATTTTATTGGCTTCATTTTTGAAGAAGCTTTGGATCACAGAAAGGTTAAAACTGGGGCAGGGGAGGATCTCTGGTGCAGGGTGTCAGTGATGGGGGATGCATGGGAGGAAGTTCACCTGGGCATAAATATAAGGTATATAATTATGTTCAAATGTTCATTGGGCATTGTTACAGTGGGTAGAGACTCACGCAATAACTGAGAGAATATTGAATTCCTATTCTCTAGAGCTCTGCCACATTCACTAATGGAGGAGCAACAGTCAACCAAGTGCTTGGGCAATGACTGGTAAAAAAGGATGATCATTTGGTAGGCCCTTGATATTGGTGACTATGCTTATGAGCCTTTGCTCTTGAAATTGAAACTTTATCTAGTGTTATTGGGTGCCTAAGAGTTGCCTCCTGAGAGCCTCCTTGTTGCTCAAATGTGGTCTCTCTGTAAGCCAAACTCAGCACATAAATGCATTATCTTCCCCTTAGCATGGGACATGACCCGGGGATGAGCCTCCCTGGCACCGAGGGATAGCTACCAAGCACGAACCAGCAATGCAACTGGAAAAAGACATCAAATAAAAGGGGGAAAATGTAAAGAAAATGAGTTTATATGGCTAAGAGACTTCAAAGTGAGTCGGGAGTGTCATGAGGTAATCCTTATGCATGTCTCAGCAAGATCTCATAGACTGCCAAAGTGGATACTACCTCAAATAGTGAGGCTCATGAGGGCTATGGAGACACCCAGGTCCTATGATCAGGGCAGATGGCTCCGGAGTTGGTGCCTTTCCAGTGGGCCATACTTTAGGGTTTGTGCTCCTTAGAGTGAAAAATTTGTACTCAATTATGGCTTTCCTACATATGGCTCATCTGTCCCTTCTATATAAACTTATACTTGGTGCTGGAGTTTGTAGGTGTACGTCCAAGAGACTGGAGACTTTGGGGTGTCCATGTGCCAGCTGGGCCCAGAACCTTAGCAGAGTTGCAACACCTACTCTCCAGTTCTTTGGAGTCACCCAGGACAACTAACAACGAGGTGAGTATTGACAACCACCATATCAATTAAATGAGAACTTGCATAGAACTGCAAGCAAGAGAGTCCCATCCATCAGCTATATGGGATTGAAGCTTCCTTTCAATTAGAGGTGGAGTAGACATCACCATCCCAGAATCCTCAGGATTGGGCAATGAACTATGGACTAGAGTGGACTTTATTCTAGAATAGAATTGTTGTGGTTCTAGCAATGGAAGAAATAACAACATTGATGTGGAGGCAGTGACCACTGGAAGATCTGGGGACAGGGAGAGGGAAAAACAGTTGTAATATGGGGGCTTTTTCAGTGCTTGGGAATTGTCCTGAATGTCATTGCAATGACAGATATAGGCTGTTTTATATAGTCACATAACATGCAGAATTGTGTGGGAGTGAGTGCAGACTACAATATGAACTATGGTCCATCCTCAGTGGCAAGGCCCCAGGATGTATTTATCAATTATAATGAATGTACTAATGAAAGATGTTGTTTATGTGGGAGGGTGTGGGAGTTTGGGGAGTGGGGTAAGTGGGAATCCCTATATTTTTTTGTGTAACATTTATGTAATCTAAGTATCTTTTAAAAATAAAAAATTATAAGAAATAAAAGAAACTGTCCCCTCCATATATATATAAAGAAGTAAAAGAAAATATAGGGGATTCCCATATACCTCATTCCCACCCCCTTTAATTTTCCACTATTAATAGCATCTTATATTAGGTATGATGTTTTTCTTACAATTGAACAAATATTGAAGCATTGCTACTAACCATGGTCTATAGTTTATATTATGGTTTATAATTTGCATTGTACAATTTTATAGGTTTTTACAAAATGCATAATGGTCTGTATCCATCACTGCAATATCATTCAGAACAATTTCAATACCCTAAAATTTCGCTATGTTCTACCTATTCTTCCCTGAGCCCACTTCAGAACCTCTGGTAACTACTATCACTATATAATGTTACAAGTTCTTCTGTTACTACAATAATAAGTGTACTCTGGTCCATGGTTGCATTCCAACCTTATGTTTGTTCATTACTCAATTTTGAGGATTTGGGGATGGTGATACATGCTCTGCTTCAGATTGAGAGGGGGCTTAGATATTCTGGGCTAGATGAAAGGATCTGTTTAACTTGCAGTTGTAGATACTATTTACTTTTGGGGATGGGGGATATCCATTGTTATCATTTCATCCTGGGAGATCCTGATGAACTGGTGAGTAGGTGTTGGCTGCAACAATGCTGAGATTCAGAGCTCAATCAGCATATGACCAGAACAAAGATTAAGGTCCCTTGGACATATATTAATGAATATAGTGCTAATTATAGATTCAAATAAAAGGGGTAGAAAAATCATGTATAGGGAAATTATAAATGAGCCTAACTCTATTACAGTTGGGAAATAGGTTATCATATATTCCAAGGTAAGGCCCAATAATAGATTGCTGATTTAATGGGGTGGGGTGCCTTGTCTGTAGTGTCCAGTTGTCTCCATACCCCTCATAAACACTCCTGTTTAAGACTTGTTTACTGTGACATTTAGTGAGATCCGCCTGGGGAGTGAATAAGCATGACTTCTGGAATGATCTCCTGACACACTAGGAAATCTCTTAGCCATAAAAACTCATTTGTATTCAATATTTCCCTCTTTTCCTCAAGGGCTTTTTTCAAATGCATCACTGGTTGGCAATTATTAATAATCACTTGGTGCTAGGGAGACTCAACCCTGGGAGTCATGTCCCACACCACCGGGAAGGTAGTGGAGTTTATATGCTGAAGTTGGCTTAAAGAGGTGCAACCTTTGAGTAACAAGGAGGTTTTCAGGAGGTAATTCTTAGGCAATAGATATTACCAGGATAAGTTTCAATTTTACAAGAGTAAGGTTCATAAATACAATCATTAATATCAAGGCCCTGGCGTATTGGTCTGTCCTCTTTCAATAGCCATTCCCTATATACTCTAGACATTTTTGCCACTCTATTAGAGAATGTAGCAAGACTCCCCAGGATGGGAACTTAATATTTTGTAGGTTATTGTGTGGGTCTGCACCCACTGAGAGAATACCCCATGAACACATAACACATTCATATTCCATAGAAGCATTTCCTGGGGCAAGCTTCTCCCTGACACTGACACCCTGCATATGTGATCCTCCCTGCCATAGTTGTAACTTTTCTGTAATCTAAAACCTTCCCCAAAACAAAGCCCATTATTTTTTGCTCTGTGCCCTTCATCAATGTAAGATCTGTTATCATTTATGTATATTTACAATTTTTTGTATGTTTCCCCAGTGTCTTCTTTTTCTTAACTTTCTTTTTAAGAAGTTTTATGTTACAGGAAAGTCATATTGAAAATATCAGAGATTCCCATATACCCCACCCTTCTCACATTTTCCCCTATTAATAATATCTTATGTGAGCATGGTACATTTGTTACAATTGATGAACAAATATTAAAGCATTGGTACTAACCCTGGTCAGTGGTTTACATTATGGTTTACACTTTACACTGAACAATTTTATAGATTTTGACAAAATCATTCAGAATAATTACATAGCTCTAAAAATACCCTATGTTCTACCTATTCTTCCCTACCCCTCACCTCAGAGCCTATGGCAACAACTAAGTTTCAATTTTTCAAGAATAAGGTTCATAGTTACATGCATTAATATTGAGGGCTTGTCATACTGGTCTGTTTTCTTTTATTAGGCACTGCTTATGTACTTTAGAGATTCTTTGTCTTCTATTTGAGAAAGTAGCAGGACTCCCCAGGATTGGAGTTTAATATTTCCTTAATTTTTGTGTGGGTCCCACCCACTAAGATAAGTTATGACAGGGTGAAATACATTCATATTCCATAGAAGCAGGCCCCAGGGGCACACTTTCCTGCATATGCCTCCTCCATGAAACCCTGCACCAGTAACCCTCCCCTGGCACATTTGCTAAAAGCACTTCCCCAAAATGTAGCTTCAACCACAGACCAACAAATACCCAGAATTCACCTGTTCCTTCCTTCATCCCTTCCCTCAGTTCCATGGATAGTCCAACCCAACTCCACACTCTGCTCACCCTCCCATTCCAGGACTGTCAAACTCACATCCTTAAATCACCATCACCCCATCCACTTCCAAACGACCCCTTTCCACTTTATCATAGGTTCTGCTCAAATTGAACATCAGCTCACCACACTCTACAACCTTTCTGTCTCCTGATAGACTATCTTCCAGACTGTAGCTCTGTGAGTCTGCGCAATACCCTTAGGTCATATCAGTGAGGTTTTGTAATGTTTGTTCTTTAATGAATGGCTTACTTCACTCAACATAAGGTCTTTAAGATTCATCCATGTTGCTGTGTGTGTCAATACTTCATTCCTTCTTACAGCAGAATAATATTCCATTTTATGTATATGCCACATTTTGCTTATCCATCCATCTCTTGACGGGCACTTGTGTTGCTTTCAAATTTCAGCAATAATGAATAATGCCACTATGTACATTGGTGTACCTATACGTGTTTATGAACCTGCTTTCAATTCTTGTGGGATATACCCAGCAGTGGGATTGCTGGATCATATGCCAATTCTATAGAAAGCTTCCTAAGGAACCTCTAAACCATCCTCCACAATGCTTCACTGTTCAACGTTTCCACTAGCAGAGGATGAGGGCTCCCTTTCCTCCACATCTTCTTCAACATTTGTGGTTCTCATTTTTTTTTAATAGCCACCGGTCTAACAGGTGTAAGGTAATATCTCACTGTAATTTTGATTTGCATTTCCCTAATAGCTAGTGATGTTAAGCATCATTTCATATCTTCTTTAGCCATTTATGTTTCATCTTTTGAAAAGTGTTCATTCAAATAACTTGCCCATTTTTAAAATGGGTTGTCTTTTTATTTTCAATATGTAGGATTTCTTTATATATGCTTGATGTAGACACTTAACAGAGAAGTGATTCCCAAATATTTTCTCCCACTTAGTAGTCTGCTTTTTCACTTTCTTGACAAGTTCCTTTGAAGCACAAAACTTTTAATTTTGAGGAGGTTCCATTTATCTCTCTTTACTTTAATTGCTTGAGCTTTGGGTATAGAGTTTATGAAACCATTTCCTACTATAGGAACTCATATATTTTTCCATATATTCTCTTCTAGGAGCTTTATGGTTTTGGATCTTATGTATAGGTCTTTGACTCAACTTTAGTTAATTTTGGTATAGGGCATGAGATGGTTATCTTCTCTCATTCTTTCATTATGGATATCCAGTTCTTCCAGCACCATTAGTTGAAAAGGCCATTTTGTCCCAGTTGAGTGGGCTTGGTGGCCTTGTTTAAGATCAGTTGACCATATAAGTGAGGATTTATTTCAGAGCTCTCAGTTCATTCCATTGGTCAGTATGTCTATCTTTGTGCCAATACCATGCAGTTTTGACCACTGTAGCTTTGTTTTATGCTTTAAAGTCAGGTAGTACGATTCCTCCAATTTTGTTTTACATTTTTGGTTATTTTGGGCCCCTTGCCCTTCCAAATAAATTTCATAATTGGCTTTTCCAGTTCAGTAAAAAAATGCTGCTGTAATTTTTATTGC
>JAQZBX010090639.1:0-12494 GCA_029593785.1 Cabassous unicinctus
TGTACCACACGGATGAGGAATGGTGGTGTGGGATGTTGTTGGAGGTGTGGGTGGTTGGGAACATGGGAATCCCTGTAATTTCTGAGTAATATTTAGGTTATCTAGGCACCTTAAAAAAAAAAAATATATATATATATATATAACAAATAACATGTATGTAAACAAATGCACATATATGCATATGTATTTATATATCATTTTACAAATATTGGTATGTATTGTGAAAAATTTGATTTTTACCCACAATAAAATAAATAAATAAATAAATATAAAGCTACTCTGAAAGTTCCTGCACAGGGCTTTTTATGGACATATATTTTCATTTTTCTTGGGGAAACGGTAGTGTTGCTGAGTTACACACTCATGCATGTTTAACTTTGTCAGTTTTCCAACAGGGTTATACCATTCCACATTCCTAACAGCATAATATATAAAAGTGTCATCCCTCTATATCTTCCTCAATACTTACCTCTTTTTTTTTTTTTTTAAAATACTTTATCCATTCATGATAGTATCTCATTGTGGTTCTAATTTACATATCCCTGAAGATTATTTCATTGCGCCTTTTCTAATTTGCCTATCGGCCATTTGTATCACATCTAATATCCTTCTTTGCTAAGCATCTTGAGAGTCCAGCATCCCAGGTCATGCAAAGTATCTGCTAGGGGAGCACAATAGTATAAGAAACCACAAGGGTAGAATCATGGTCACAAATTATATTATTTTCAAGTTAGTATACAGACTGTAGCCATTAAAGTATACTTTACAAGACCACAATTACCTCCAATTTCTAAACTGTAGTTAATTCATTGTCATTTAAGAAATCTTTCAAGGAGCCAGTTAGAGCATAAGGTCTGTTTCTGTGGTTTCCAAATGAACTAAGGGAAGAAACTTATAAGATGCTTAAATCATATTCCCCCAAGGGCTTAACCATTTCATAGGGAAAAGATAGGTACTGTCTATGTTTTGCTTTTTAAAGACGGCATTGACCTTTTCATGCCAGGAGAGTGCCACTTCCATGAATCAAATCTCAGCTCTGTCAAATGCTAGCCCAATGACTGTGGCCAAGCCACTTACCTAACCTCTAAGAACTTACCTTTTGTCTTTCTCTTTAGTAGACTGTAAATACTATCAGCTCTTCCAACTCTGTTGAGTTACACAGATAAATCAAATGACACCAGGGATATTAAAACAATTTCAAGACTCTAAAGAGCATCTCACAAAAAGTTTTTATTTTTTTTAATCAATATAAAAACAAGAAAAATAGTCAATCTTACAAGGTTTCCAAGAAATACAAATTAAAACAGAGATAACACAATGCATATTATATTAATAGGTTTGCAAGTGACTGGATAATTTAATAAAAATTTTCAGGAAACAATTTGGCAATATATTTAAATTGTCCAAAAATGTTTATACTCTTTGAACAAGTAATGACAAAAATAGGTAATATTTATTTTCCTATTATGTATGGAATGCTTCCTAAGTGTGAGTCATTGTCCTAAACATTTTCAAGTATTAACTAGTTTGGTGATTCTCCTTAAAGCACAAACAAAATTCATTAAAAAACTATCAGGTAATTATTATTAACATCTCTATTTTATGAATATGAAAATAAGCACAGAGAAGCAAAGGCTTCCACACTAGACTTCATAGCTTGTATGGGGCAGAAGAGGAAATTGGCTTTGTGTGACCAGATTTCTTTACTATTCTATTTAATGACTACTGGAAATTTATGCAAAGGAAGTAATCCAAAAGAAGGAAACATCAAGAAATATTAAGATATGTCCTAACATGTCTTATATATATACCTGCAAACTTTGGGAGAAATATAAGTAACAATTCAGCAAATGATGGTGCATCAAATCACTGTAATACAGCATTTAAAATAGTTAAGAAAACTAACAAAAGGTAAACTGTTTATGATGTGTAAAATAAAACATTAAAAAAATAAAAATTAAAAAAAGACATCTGAATTTCTTATCACCGTGCTAGTTCATAGGCCTGCAAGAATTTCTGATTCTGCCCAAAGCAACATTGTAAGTTTTGAGAAGTGACTATAAAGTGGTATGCAAAATCTCCTTCCTATGACTGACAAGACCAAGACCACAAATCTCACTGGCATCATAAGAAATTAATTTTTCCACAAGTGCCAGGGAATAGCACCATTCCAAACAGACATAATTCACTATATTTAGCAAAAACACGTGGAATTAAAATAAGAAGTAAATTATAAGCAAGGTGATCAATCAAATTCACTGTCCCAGGGGATAAAGGAAAGTCTTAATGGAGCATATTCTGGGAGTTTATTATATATGCAATCTTTCTTCACCAGAGAAGTGAAACCTCTCTTTCAAGGCCAGTGGTTTATTGCTTTGACTATGTTCTTTCCCTACTCTTGGTACAAAAGGAAGCCAATCGTTGGCCGGCAGACTCATGCTCCCTCAGTGGACTAAGTCAGTAGTTAACAAGCCAATAGCACAGAGCTCCTCCCAGAAAACCATGTTCAAGGCAGATGTCCTAAGGCCAGAAACCTGTAGTCAAAAATGCCATGCCGTTCCTTTTCTCAGGTGCCATGGTGGTGGCTGGTGCCGAATCCTGAATGTTCTGGACACAGCCTTCCACCATTTTTGCCATGAAGGAAGACACCTTGGAAGAGGAAAAGTAAATAGCAACATAAGGCTTTCAAGTCAATCAGACATGGTGCCTTAATTTGCCTGAGTTGCTGTGACAAATACCACACAATGGGTTGGCTTACACAAGAATTTATGGTACAAAATCAAGATGCTGATAGGGCCTTGCTTTTTTCCTGGAGTAGTAGGGTTCTGAAGATGGCCTTCCTCTGTCACACACTGTCACAGGACCATCTTTTTTTGTGACTGCTTCTCTGGTTTCTGACTTCTGGCTTCTTCTGGTTTCTGACTTCTACTAACTGTGTCTACATTTCTCCCTATAAAGCCTCCAGCCATTTAGATAAAGGCACACCCATAATTTGGCCACATTTGTGTAGGATCTTGGAAGATCCTATTCACAAATGAGTCCACACCTTAACTAATAATCACATCTACAAAGGTCCTATTGATGAATGGTTTCACACCCACAGGAACACTAAGTAAGACTTGAACATATTTTTTGAGGGGAGACGTGATTCAATCCCCAACTCTTGGGTTTGGATTCTAGATCTGCCACTTTCTGAGTGACTATGAGCACATGGGGCAATTAAACTCCTATGCCTTAGCTGCCACTTCATGATGTATGACCTTGGACAAGTTGCTGTGCCACCCTATGCTCCCATTTCCTCATTTATAAAACAGTGAAAATAACTCTCTCAGCATATCATCACAAATAGAGGCAAATGCCTTTTGGAAGCAGATAGCAAAAACCTGAACTAGGTCATGGTGGGAGCTTCAGCGGAGCTTCCATAAGAGGAAGTGAGATGTAAAAGAGTGAGGGTGTGTTTTATTTTTCTCAACTAAAAAAAATTAGGACAAAAATGGAATACCCACTTTGACAATCATTATCATCTATGTAAATTGCTTAAGATGGTGGGTAAGACTGAATAAGGGTTCAATAACTATTACTTATTGTAACTATTTCTTAAAAGTTGCTCAAAATTAAAGTCTTAAGAGTAAAACTTGCAAAAAGCCAACATTTTAATTTTTTTAGGTTTTTATTCACATACTTGTTTGTAAGATGAGGCAATGTCATTTAAGAAAATATATAACAAGCATTGGCTACTTTCTATTATGGTTTTCACCCTGGATCTAATTTCTTATTCACACCATATAAAATGCAACAATTCTTCAGTTATGAGAATAACAATAAGCAATAGAGGGCAGGGTGAGTCAAAGCTGGGGGGCTGATGTGTTCCCCAGTCTTCTGTTAACTGTGATGCATTTTTTTAAGAAGGGATAGCTAACATATTACAGAGTTTATTGAATTTGGAGATTTTCACATTTCTTTTTATAATGGAACACTTGTCAATTCAAATAAATGGTGCTGTTGTGATTTTCTTAATGTGTCTTGTAGAAAACATAATGGTTTTATGAAATATTTACCATGTGTAGCCCAGTGTTGGAGAAGATGCTGAGAGACAGAGCATAAAGGGTTAAGCATTTGAAAAGCCTGCCTGCTGGAGAAGAAACAATAAGCGAATGTCTCCAAGGTCTCTGTGTATTGCAGATGTCAGGAGGAGGAAGCAGAGTGGGATGAACCCACCACTAAGAAGTTACTGTATAAATTCCTAAGAAAAACTATCTAGTAATACAGGAACCGGCAGCTGTCCTACATGCCAAGCAGAGGAACTAATGAAAAGATGCCTTAATTTTGTTATCAGTTTTGTAGTATATAAAGCAGCTTCAGCCTAAATAAATTTGCCTGCATTCCACATGGAGTGAGGTCCCCTGATCCCAATCTCTCTTTGGATCGTTCCCGGCACCGTCAAACTCCACGTTGTTTTACAACAGCCCAGTAACCTCCAATTCAATTCATTTGCCTAGATGATACTCGAAATGAGAGATGCCACATCAGTGCTTCTAAGTTTAGCAAGATGGGACCTCCAGGAAAGCATAGGCTTGTGTCCCTCTTTTCCTTCCCCCTCCCCTTGATCAATTACTATGAAATATCTTATGGGAAGGAGATTTTTTGTTTTAAGCATGGAAAGATTAATTCATTCAGGAGCCTTTGAGGAGCTGAACAGTCAGTGGGTCAGGAGTGCAAGATGGGATCCCATTTCACAGGCCCTGGAGACCACGCTAAGAACTGGAGTCTTCTTCCCATGAGCAATTCATGGCCAATGAAATATCTTAAATATTGGAAAGGACAGGGTTCGTTTTGACCATTAAAAATAGAATTAATTTAGATTTTGAATATGTCTTGAAATTCAAAACCAATTCTTCTGTAAACTCAAAATTTCTCAAAGGAATGAGAGAATCTATTGAAATACAATCTGGGCTGGAAGCGAGATTAATGTAGTCATGTTAATGGCCAGGCTGTAAGACATTAGAAGCCTGACAACAAATAGTCCTAATGATTTCTGTACACTTGAATCCACAGAAGGGGAACTGATTTCAGCTTGGCTCTTGGCATAGGTGTTTTGTTTTCTATTTTTAAAAAATTCTGAAAGGTATCATTTTTTTACACACTTGCCTAAAACATATGTGACAGCTGCAGTTTTCTCAAATATAAGAGCAATAACTTCTTGTAATTCAACATTTTCTTCCACAGTAAATTTCCCACTTCTGCCACTATATCAGACAATTGTGGGAGATCAATTTATATCTGCTGCTCCAATACTGATATACTTTTGTTCAAGGTATTATTTTGTACCACTTCTGCTTCTTGCTATTTCAGTCTCTACCATCTGCTTCAACAACACTGCAAGTTGGTGTCAGCCCCACCCTAAAAGGCCAGGAAGTCCCAAAGAGATGAAATATATTGAAACATAATTTTATAATCATAGCTGCAATCTCCTGCCATAATCTTGTGATGCAATTGAGACAAGGAGCTTGAATCCCATTTTTTTTTCCTCTTTGTACAAGGTTTTGGCTTTTCATCAATGTAATAAAGTTTGAATACAAACTGGAAAATACTGCCGTGTTTTGTGTTCAGTAAAGTAATAAGGAAATGAAGTCAAGTTGCTTCTCCACTGCAGCTGTCTATAAGTGAGGACCCACAGGGATCAATCCAGGATCATTATCAAATATGTTCTATTAAGAGTCCTTATGTGTCTGGGTGTTGCAAAGTGAATGCATCACCATATAAACAGCATGCTGGATTTACTCTCAAATGAAAGTGCCTATTTGCATTCAGTTCATTAGACTATTGGAAGGCAGCTAGCCATCAAAGGAGAAAGGATGTAAGATTGACTCATTTTCCATTTGGTTGATACATCTGAGCAACGGTTTCTTCATCTGCACAATGGGGACAGTAACCTTTTACAAACTGACAGGAGTTTTGTTATGAGTCCTGCTGACTGTATATACCTGAAATGATTCTTTACTGCTCTTTTCAAACTCAGAATCTAATTTCTTTCTTCCACGGCATTAATTGCCACTTGAAATTATTTTATTTATCAGTTTTTGGCTTTCTGTCTGCCTCCAGCACTAGATTATAAGTTCCCTGAGATCAAAGACCTTGCCTCTGTTCTCTTGCTCAGCCCAGGCCTTGGTCCAGTGCAGCTAGCTGCTAAATATACATTTTTCTTTTTTACCAAATAAATGAATGAGAGTATGCATGAGAAAATGAAAGTATGCCATTAGTTTGGGGGATTAGTATCTTTTTCTTATTATCACCCTGCTCTTAAATAAGTCAGGAATTTCTTCAAGTTTCAAGTGTTGTTGTTTTTTATAATTTGCTTTTTATAATCTGTAAAAGGTAGGCAATACCTGCTGTGTCTATCTCACAAGGTGGATAAGGGCATCAAATAGAATAATACAAACACCTAAAAGTGCATTGATGTGGAGCAGATGTAGCTCAGTGGTTGAGCACCTGCTTCCCATGTACAAGGTCCTGGGTTCAATCCCCATTACCTCCTTTTATAAAAAGTGCATTGATATGCATGTAGCAGTATACAATGCAAAGAAGGTTTAGGTTTAAGGTAAAGGAAGAATGGAGCTAAGATATGATGAAAGGAAGCACAGTCAATTTGAGGGAAAAGGGGTTATTTTTATTTTTTAACTTTTTTTACCATAGCCAGAGGTAGGATTAATCATAGCCTTTTCTAGGAACCACCAACCACCACCACCACAATGATAGCATCTAAACCACTGATCATTCACTATTTCCATCATGCACTGCTCTATAAAATTCTTACAAACAATCTCTTGCAAAAGAGATTAAAAAAAAACAAAACTCTTATTAGAAACTCCTCCTAAGGAAGGTTACATTCCATTCTAACTTGCTTGATAAAGTACTTGATAAGTCATTCAACAGCGCTTTCTTATACCTACTAAAATGGCTCCAGGCATCTAATTTATAATACTGATGCTGCTTACAACAGGCCCTTTTTCCAAAAGGATTCATATGTATTAATTATCAGTGCTCAGGAATTATTTATTATCCATATTTCTCTTTGGAAGAGATACTATTATCTCCATTTTGCAAATGAGGAAATGAGAATGAGAAAGTTGAAGCTACTTGCTGTGGTTGGTTGAATTATGCATCCCAATGAAAGATATGTTTTTACCCTTAATCTGCATTCCTGTGGCAGACTGAAACCATTTGTAAATAGGAACTTTTTAGGATGATAGTTTAGTTAAGTTGTGGCCACCTGAATCAGAGTATGTCTTTATCCATGCTATGGGAGGCCTATTAAAGAGAAGAAACTGGAAGCTAGTGCATAGAAGGCCACGCAAAAAGACACTGGAAGTCAACAGAAACCTGAAGGGTAGACCCAAAGAGAGAGAGACAGTCATGTGATGTGAGGCAGAGATTTTGACCACGGAACCCCAAGGACTGCCTCAAGCCAGTACCAGAATGCTACAGACTCTGGGAGAAAACATGGCTTTGTTGACACTTTGATTTGGGACTTCTAGCCTTGCAAACTGTGAGCCAATAAATTCCTGTTCTCAAACCAACCTAATGTGTGGTATTTATTATAGCAGCCTGGCAAAAGAAGATTGTTGCCCCCAATGGCATGGTAAGTGAAAGAGCTGGGATTCAAACCCAGGAAAGTTGACTCCTTAACTGAAGACTTCTTTCATGAGTAAATTAGTGTGACTTAGGCAGATGGCTTGGCTACTGTGTTTCTACACACTAAAGACTATGTTTGGAGTCAGCACAAAGCTATCTGTGCCCATAAATAACACACAAAATCTACTTGAGGATGAGGATGATGATCCAATGGTATTGCAAGAGTGAGATGAAGTTAGAAAGAGCACTAGAAAATTTTTATATAGGCATATATATTTATGGTAGATATTCAGCTTGTGAGCACATTTTTATTTTCTAGAAAAATGAATACGACATTACATACACTATAAAAAACTAAAATGCATTTAGTATCCATATTTCTCTTTGGATGAGGGAAAAAAAAAATCTATTACTAGAAACTCCTCCAAAGAAGGCTATATTCCTGTCTAACTTGCTTGATGATGCTTGACAAGTCATTCAACAGTCTTTTCTTATAACTACTAAAATGACTCTAAGCATTCAGTTTATAATACTTATATTGCTTTATAAGAGGCACTTTGCTTACAAGCATTGTTGCTGAGAAGAAACACATGCATTAATTCCCCTCATTCAGAAATTCCTTCCCTTTAACTGCCTAACCTGACAGACTTTCTGAATAAGGAAAGGACATAACTCCCAACTTTAAAGCCTTTAGCTGTTAGAGTTATTAAGAAAGAAATAACTCACAACTTACATAATTATGGCTTCTAGCGTTTATGGTTGATGGCAGAAGGAAGAATTCATTTACCGTAGGGTACATTAATAGACACAAACTTTAAAAGACTTAAGATAGTCATCTCCCACCTTGGGCATGTGGTCAAGATGGGAAAATGAGATTTATGAGCTTAGTGCCATTTAGTAAAGACAAGAGCCTGGCCTATCACCTGTGACTCTTCTACTTTGGTTGTGCTAATATAGTAAAGTACATAACTGTCCTAATATATTGATGCTACATTAATAAATGTACCTTTCATTTACAATTTTTCTTTTCACCTTGTGGGTCTGTCTCTCAGCCTTGAAAGCTAAAGAATTTTCTTCACTGCTTTTGAGAGGGATTGTTATAGCAGAACATTGGAGAATAGCAGAAAATAAAGGAGTGGCTTCTGGCTTTAAAAAAAAAAGCCAGTTTATGTCCCTGCCCCAACCAAGATTGGGTGGTGAGAAGCTTCAGGGCTCTGTCTCCCCACAGAAATGCTGAATAACCAGCAAGAATTTTCAGAAACATCATTCTCAAAGCTCCAGAAAACAGATTGCAGTAACAGGGTGAGCACTGCATCAAAAAATAGGCAACTTAAAAGAAATAGGATCTTTCTCCTATGCTTTGGCATGAAACTATTCTCTAAACTCACTGTATGGATAATCTCTGAAGGAGAACACTTGCGCAGGTCAATTTGCCAAAACTTGGAAACACATTTTTCTTTTTTGTTTTCATTCATTAGCTCCTGGCATTCAATGAAAACCCTGTCATAACAATAGCTATATACAAGCTTAAGGAACAGTTGACTAAGACCAAGTTCCAATGATAAAACATTAAAGTATCAGTTTCCAGGTTTCAGGAAGCAGATGTGGCTTAAGCAGTTGGAACACAGCTCTCATATGGGAGGTCCCAGGTTTGGTTGCTGGTGCCTCCTAAAGAAAATGAGCAGACACAATGAGCAGATCCAACGAGCAGAGAGCAGATGTGGCTCAAGCGGTTGGGCACTCACCTCCCACATGGGAGACCCTAGGTTCAGTTCCCGGTGCCTCCTAAAGAAGACAAGCAGAGACAGTGAGCAGAGACAGTGAGCATATAGAGAAGGGAGCCATCTGGGGCATTCCAGGTTTCAACAAAAGTTTACAGAACACACAAAGAAACAGTAAGCTATGCCCCAGGCAAAAGAGAAGAGTAAAGCCTTACAAGCCATCAATGAGGAGGAACAGACCTAGGATGTATCAGACTAAGACCTTAAAAAATGGCCCTAAATATGCTCAAAGAGTTAAAGAAAAATGCAAAGAACTAAAGGAAACCAGAAAAAAGATACCTAAGCACAAAGAGAATATAAGAGAGATAAAATTTGTGAAAATGAGTCAAACAGAGCTGAAGACCACTTTACCAGAGAGTAAATTTTTTCCTGGAAGGGTTCAAAAGCAGATTGGAGGTGACAGAAGAAAGAATGAGTAAACTTGAAGACAAGACAATTGAAATAATCCAGTGTGAGGAACAGAAAGAAGAATAAAGAAAAGTAAACATAGCTTGAAGAATCTGTGAGATACCTAAAAGCATAACAATATACATAATTTGGTAATCCCAGAAGGAAGCAGAAAGAGAAAAATGATGTCTAAAAACATGCTAAATTTAATGAAAGACATTAATACACACATCCAAGATCCTCAGCCATCTCCAAACAGGATAAACACACATAGACTCACATCAAGACATATTGTAACCAAATTTTTGAAAGCTAAAAATAAAAAGAGAATTCTGAATACTGTAAGAGAGAAACATCATGTCACATACACGGTAGCTTGAGTAAGAAAGTGCCAAATTCTCATCAAAAACCATGGAGGCAAGAAGGCAGTGAGATGAAATAAAATGCTGAGAGCAAAAAATTGCCAACCAAGAATTCTGTATCTGGATAAACTATCTTTCAAAATGAGGAGAGAGAGTAGACATTCCCAGATAAACAAAAGCTGAAATACTTCATCAAATTGAAAACCAGCTTGTAGCAATTTGATATTATTTATGAATTCCAAAAAATATATTCAATTATGTTTGTAAACTGATCTGTTCCTCTGCCCATGATACCCTTTGATTATATTAGATTCAGCTGAGATGCCTTTGATTAAATTATGCTAAGATTAGGGCTTTTATTTGAATATGTCGTTAGTGCAACTCAGTTTGAGTCCCCACCCCCTTGTGGGCTATATAAATGGACACTCAATCAAGTAGACACACAGAAGAAGATACACGGGAAGAGAGAGCTCCACAGATGCCAGAGGAAGAGAGCTCCATAAACACGGAAGAGGAGAGAGTGATCCTATGGCCCTGGGAAGAGAGATGAGCCATTGGCCTGCTATTTTGCAGCTGAGCAGAACAGAGCAGCTAAGCCCTATGCTAGCCTACAGCTGAGATCAGAAGCTGGGCCCACAGAACCTTGAGAAGAAAGGGGAAGGCTGAGCCCTTGCAGATATCACCCACTATCTTGCTTCTACACATGTCAACTGACTTTGGGTGAGAAAGTACTGCTTTTGGAACCTTGAGGTTGACTCTTTAGGGCCTTGTAGCTGTAAGCATTTACCCCAAATAAATACCCTTTATCAAAGTCAACAGATTTCTAGTACTTTGCATCAGCACCCCTTTGGCTGACTAATACACAGATCTACAAGAATTGCTAAAGTACTGAAGTACTAAGCCTTCAAGGAGCATGATGTATACAACCTCCACCAAAGTGTTCAGTAAATGGATTGTCAGATAGACCAGATGGCTAGATAGACAGAGACAGATGGATAAATAGAATGGTAAAAGGCAAATTTGAAAAATGTTAACAGAGGTAAGTCAGGAAATAAGGCAGGGTAAGAGGTCGTTGGAGTTCTCTGTATAGGGTTTGTATCATTTTTATAACTTTCCTGTAAGTTTTAAAGTTTTTCAATATAAAACTTTTTAAAGTCAATGTTATATGGTCAATACTGTCTCTGAGATTCTAATGTTGGAAACTTGAAGTACGCATGACACAAAATTGCATGATATATACATAAGAAGTGGAAGGATATTACTGAATCTAAGTTGATGTGCTCCACCATCTTCTAATAGAAATTCAAGAATGGCAGATGAGAAAGGAAAGATTGAGGGGAAGCCTGAAAGTCAAATGCTCATGTGTACTCTTGAGAAGAGTCCTAGACTCTCTAACCCCCCCACCCTTCACACCCCATGTTACCCCTCTGCTCCAAGGTCACAGGAGAGTCATAGAAGTCATCAAATCAAAGCTGAGCCTGGAGAGGCTCCAAGGTAAGATTCGAGAGCATGTGTTGCAGTAACCTTTAGCTCTCCATAAGTTAAGGGCATGATGAACAAGGTATGCTCTTGAAGAGAGACTCATGGATAGGAAGAAGTCATGGATAGAGGCCATAGGTCCAGAGTAACTGTTCCTCACAACTCCAATGTTCTGGCCTTATAGAAACTCACTGTAACTAAAGCTCAACCCCATCTATCAGGTGGATGAGCGACTATGCAAAGACTGATCACAATTCTATAAAAATTGGAATGGAGACTTGAAAACAAAGCAAAATTATAGAAAAGCAATCAAAAGTTGTTTTTACATTACTTAGTTTGGAGCCTGAGAGTTGTACCATATACATAGAAAACCACCAGAGGTCTGGACTAAGTACTATTCTCAAATTAAAGCACTGACTATACATCTTGCTTATCTTCTCTCAAATTTATCCAGTCAGATAAATGACATAGCTGCTGATATGCTGGCCATTGATAAAAGGTTCTCTTTATGTTTTTAAATTCTTTTTTTAAAAAAAGAACTTTATTGATTTTAAATTAATACAAGAAGATAACCTCTAACATCTAAGTGAATTAAAGCAAAGCTATAGATTTATAGCTTGACATTTAATATGATTTTATGTTACACTAAAGTCGTTTGCATAAAGGCTGTTTTACATAGCCTTTCACACATGACTATTATATATGGGACTCCAAGTCTAGGAATATAATCATTTTTATGGACATAGGATTTTTATTCATTATCCTATATTCCAAAAAGCATTTAAAAAGATTTTTCAAGAACAATGAGGACTTTAGATACAACATTCATATAATTTTAATTTGGGAAATACTA
>JAQZBX010090640.1:0-12476 GCA_029593785.1 Cabassous unicinctus
TATTATATATTTATACACATTCATATTATATAATATATGTTATATTAATTTATCTTTAAAAAGCAACTTGTTATAGCTATGCTTTGCTTTACTTTTATCTTCATGTCTTAGCATACTTCACTAAAACATAGTGGTGTATTCTTAGTTTCAAATGCTAGTAGCTAATAAAAACATATTAAATAATGCTATTTTAGATCATAAGCTGGAGGGTTTAGGGTGGGCTGGGGTGGTTGAAAATGACTTCATGGAGGAGTTTAGACTGCAGAAGAGAGATGGAGAGGAATGAATCAGGCATTCCAGGGAAGGAAAAGAGCATAGGCTTGTTCTTGGAAAAATAATATGCATAGTTTTACAAATATAAATATTGGCTAGCTTGCATATTCAGTGATCCATCACTTTGGTGGAATGAGGTGACTTCTGTTAGTCTAGGTATAATACCCTGCTATAATGCGAACTCATTTAGAATTACTCATTATGACAAAAATAGTTTATTCCTTTGTTTTGCTCCATTTTGGAAAAATAAGAGCTGAGAATATAGTTTCTGCAGAGGTAATATATATCTCTACATGTAGTTAAGCCTTTGCTTTTGCAAGACTGCTAACTTTATTTTGTGCTATTTCTAAAGACAGTATAAGAAGGAATAATATGAATTATATTTGCTCTAACTTCCTTATTAAATCAAATCATAAGGTGGATACCTTGAGTATATCATTTTTCTGCTCCTATTTTAGTAATTTTACTATTATGAAAACAGAATATAGTATTGGAATAATTACTGAAATTCAGAGGATCACTTATTTCAATATGTGTTAAGATATAGTTTAAATTAATAGTGCTCAATGTGTATACTTCAGTTGGATTATGTATAAATATTCTAAGTGAATATTGTTGACATTATAAGTTTTTTTCATATTATCTCAATATTAATAAATAGTTCTACATGATTACTAAAATATTAACCCAGAAAATAATTATATTAGAAGAAGACAGAGTCCCTAATATTTTTTTGTTAAAGAAAAGTAGGTTTTCTAATTTGGCTGGTGATTTTATTTCCTTTGAATAATGTACTATTTTGAACACACTGATGTATTTTTAATGAAGTCTTACAGTATTAAATTATGTGGAAAAAAGTAGGATATTGACCAAAGAAGGAAAAAAAATGAAAGAAGGGGGTAAAAACTATTTGTCAAGGAATCATTTCTATAATGGATATTATCTTTAGCTAAATTTATATACAGAGTCATTCTTGTGTAACTTGAGTAGAATTGGACAATGGAACATTTATTAAGTGAATGGTGCAGTGAATATTAATTCCATAAGTGAGTCTAATGTTTTTATGGAATTATTAAAATAATTCAGTTGGAAAATGAAGCAGCTGATGAAAAGTAATTGAGCCCATATGATATTATTTGGAGTGAACAACGACAACAACAAAAAAAAAAAAAACAAGAAAAAAATCACTGTGGGTATTTGGAAAAAATATGCTTTAAAACGCACCCATTGAAGAAAGTCTATATGCAATGTAAATTCTATTTAAAGTTTTTAGGGTGCCTAATGCCTAATGATATTGTTCAACAAAAAAATGAATTAAGTTAATACTCTAGAGTCATCTATGATATAAAAGTTTATATGAATTTAAAATAAATAGCATTTTGTCACATGAAAATAAAAACTGCGTTTGTATATTCAGGAAATTATTAGACCTCAACAAAAATTAACAGTTTTTTTCATCTGTAAAAAGTAAAGAGGTAGCAACTGACTTGAAGTCTACATAATGAATATGCATCCAAAATCTTGTACATCTTTTAAAAATTAAAAAAAAAACCTGTAAATTTTATTTCTGTATGATGTCTATCATGATTCATTTGTTTTTTCCCAATGTGGTTGAGGTTAATAGTTGTTATAGTAGCATGCCCCAGGTGCACCCTTCCTCACATATCCCCCCACACTGACACCCTGTACCAGTGACCCTCCCCTGCCATATTTACCAGGAAAAACCTACATTCTCACCATTGTAGTTTCAAGCACAGACCTCTACCTCCCCAGAGTTCACCTTTTCCTTCCTCCAGCCCTCCTTTCAGTTCCATGGATAGTCCATCCTGAACCCCTACCCTACTCACCCTCACATTCCAGCACTGTGGACCCCACTCACTTCCCTGCACTACCATCACCTCCCTCCACTGCCAAAGTATCCCCTCCTACGTTATCATGGGTTTTGCCCAGATTGAGCATCAGCTCACCACACTCTACTCCCTTCTGTCTCCTGAAAACCTCTCTTCCAGACTCTAGCTTTGTGAGTCTGCTCAATAGGTGTATGTCATATCAGTGAGATCAGGCAATATTTGTCCTTACACAACTGGTGTACTTCACTCAACATAAGGTCTTCAAGGTTCATCCATGTTGTCCCATGTGTCAATACTTCATTCCTTCTTACAGCTGAGTAATATTCCATTGTATGTATATACCACAATTTGCTTATCCATTCATCTGTTCATGGACACTTGGGTTGCTTCCAACTTTTGGCAATAGTGAATGATGCCACTATGAACATTGGTGTGCATGTATCTATTCATGTCCCTGCTTTCAATTCTTCTGGGTATATACTCAGAAATGGGAATGCTGGATCATAAGGCAGCTCTATAGTTAGCTTCCTGAGGAACTGCCAAACTGTCCTCCACAAGGGGTACACCATTCTACATTCCCACCAGCAGTGGATGAGGGTTCCCTTTCTTCCACATCCTCTCCAATACTTGTAGATCTTTGTTTTTTTTTAATAGCCGCCAGTCTAATAGGTGTAAAATGATATCTTATTGTAGTTTTGATTTGCATTTCCCTGATACCTAGTGATGTTGAGCATCTTTTCATGTGCTTTTTAGCCATTTGTATTTCTTCTTTGGAAAATTGTCTATTCAAATCTCTTACCCTTTTTTGAAATAGGTTGTTTGTCTTTTTATTTTTGAGGATTTTATTTTGAGGATTTTTTTATATATGCTATATATTAGGCCCCTATCAGATAAGTGGTTCCCAAATATTATCTCCTGTTGAGTAGGGTGCTTTTTCACCTTCTTGACAAACTCTTTTGAAGCACAAAGTTTTTAATTTTGAGAAGGTTCCATTTATCTACTTTTTCTTTCATTGCTTGTACTTTGGGTGTAAAGTTTATAAAATCATTTCCTGCTATAAGATCTCATAGTTGCTTCCCCAAGTTAGCTTCTAGGAGTTTTATGGTCTTGGCTCTTATATTTAGGTCTTTGATCCATCTCAAGTTAATTTTTGTATAGGGTGTAAGATGATGATCTTCTCTCATTCTTTTGGATATAGATGTCCAGTTCTCCCAGCACCATTGTTGAAGAGGCCATTCTGTCCCAGTTGAGTGGGCTTGGTAGCCTTGTTGAATATCAGTTGACCATATATGTGAACTTGCAATTCAGTTCCATTGGTCAGTATGTCTATCCTTGTGCCAATACCATGCAGTTTTGACCACTGTAGCTTTGTAGTATGCTTTAAAGTCAGGTATTGTGATTCTTCCAATTTTGTTTTTCTTTTTGAATATGGTTTTGGCACTTCGGGAACCCTTGCCCTTCCAAATAAATTTCATAACTGGCTTTTCCAATTCAGTAAAATTGCTATTGTAATTTTTACTGAGATTGCATTAAATCTATAAATCAATTTGGGTATAATATACATCTTAATGATGCTTAGTCTTCCAATCCATGAACATGGACTATTCTTCCATTTATTTAGATCATCTTTGATTTCTTTTAACAATGTTGTATAGTTTTCTGTGTACAAGGCCTTTACATCTTTAGTTAAGTTTATTCCTAGATATTTGATTCTTTTATTTGCTATTGCAAATGGAATTTTTTCTTGATTCCCTCCTCAGATTTCTCATTATTAGTATACAAAAATGGTACTGATTTTTGCATGTTGATCTTATATCCTGTCATTTTACTGAACTTGTTTATCACTCTAGAAACTTTGTTGTAGGTTTTTCAGGGCTTTCTATGTATAGGATCATGTCATCTGCAAATAGTGAAATTTTTACTTCTTCCATTCCAATTTGGATGCCTTTTATTTCTTTTTCTTGCCCAAGTGCTCAAGCAAGTCATCTAACACAATGTTAAATAAGAGCAGTGACTATGGGCATCCTTGTCTTGTTCCAGATCTTAGAGGGAAAGTCTTTAGCATTTCACCATTGAACATGATGTTAGCTGTTGGTTTTTCATATATACTCTTTATCATGTTGAGAAAGTTTCTTTCGATTCCTGTCTTTTGAAGTGCTTTTTTTTTTTCACCAAGAAAAGATGCTGTATTTTGTCAAATGCTTTTTCTGCATTTGATCATGTGAATTTTTTTCTTTCAATCTGTTAATGTGGTATATTACATTGATTGATTTTTTTCTGTTGAGCCATCCTTGCGTACCAGGGATGAAACCCACTTGATCATGGTATATAATTTGTTTGATGTGTTGTTGAATATGATTAGGAAGTATTTTATTGATGATTTTAGCATCCAGGTTCATTACAGATAGAGGTCTGTAATTTTCTTGTGGTGTCTTTGTGTGGCTTTGGTATTAAGGTGATGTTAGCATCATAGAAACAGTTGGGCAATGTTTCCTGTACTTCTATTTTTTGGAAGAGTTCAAGCAGGATAGGTATTAGTTAGTTCTGGAATGACTGGTAGAATTCACCTGTGAAGCCATCTGGTCCTGGACTTTTCTTAGTTGGGAAGTTTTTGATGACTAATTCAATTTTGTTACTTGTGGTTGGTCTGTTTATTTCATCAATTTCTTCTTTCATCAATGTAGGTTGCTTGTGTGTTTTTAGAAATTTGTCCATTTCGTCTAAATTATCCATCTTGTTGGCATACAATTTTTCAAAGTATCCTCTTATGATACTATTTAATTGCATCTTCTCTCTTTTTCCATTGTTAATCTAGCTAAGGGTTTGTCAATTTTATTAATCTTCTCAAAGAATCAGCTTTTGTTTTTGCTAATTTTTAGTTCTGCTCAAATATTTGTTATTTCCTTCTTTCTGCTTGCTTTGGGATTAGTTTTGTTGGTCTTTTTCTAGTTCCTCAAGTGCTAACTAGTGATGCAATTGGAAAAAGACCTAGACCAAAAGGGAGAAGTATTAAATATAAATGAGTTTTTACAGCTAAGAGATTTCAAAGTCAATCGGGAGGTCATTCCAGAGGTTATGCTTATGCACGTCTCAGGAGATCTCACTGACTGCCAAGTAAACAGTGCCTCAACAGGGGGGCTCCTGAGGGCTCTAGAGACCTCTAGACTCTATAGGCATTACAGAGAACCCCAGGAAATCAGCACCCCATCGGTGGGCCTTACCTTGGTAATGTATGATTATCCATCTCCCCAATGTATCAGAGTTAGACTTGTTTATAATTTTCCTACACATGGTTCTTCTGCTCATTTATTTGAACCTATAATTAGCTCTATACCCCTTAAATATATGTCCCAGAGACTTAAATTTTCTGGCTATTCATAGGCTGTTGAGCTCTGAGTCTCAGCAGTGTTGCAGCTAATACCTACTCTCCAGTTCAGACTCACCCAGGACAACTAACGAAATGATGATGATGGACAATGCCCATCCAAAAAACAGAGAGTATCTAGAACTGCAAGCAAGACAGTTCCATCCATCTGCACCATGGGATCTAAGCCCTCTCTCAGTCAGAATCAGAGTGGCCATCACCATCTAAAACATAAGTGGGGAATGCAACTACGGACAAAAGTAGACTTATTCTAGCAATAGAAGATCTTGTACATTGATATAAAGGCAGTGGTTACCAGAGGTTCTGAGGGGAGAGAGAGGGAAGATAGTTGTAACATGAAACATTTTTGGGACATTGGAATCATTCTGTATGATATTGCAATGATGGGTACAGGCCATATTTTTTTTGTTTTTGTTAATAGTAAAAAACAGAAAAATAATAATAAGAGCTAGTTTCACTGCAGCTTCACCCAAACTGGACATTGAAGGACAGATTTTTCTATGGCTGAGGTGTAATTGTTATATATCAGAACTGGACTCTATAATGTAAACAAATACTCCATATTTTTATTTTATAAATAAAGGCTTTCTCTGATCTTATTTACTGTATAGTTTCTTAGAGAAATGAGTGTTCTTTTGAAACTGAAAGGTCCCTGCAGCTATATTTGATAGAACTGCCAAAAGCCATCTATGAAACTATTAAGAGTGAAGAACTATTACATTTGAGTTCAACATTGTTTGGGGAACAAATTATACACACATACACACTCATACATACAACAAAGAGCTATATTTCATTTGCCCACAGATGACAAGAGAATTGTGAAGTCTTTGAGTTATTGTAATTGTAATTATTGTATAATGCATGGGTGATGTTAATAGAGGACTTTATCAAAACAAAATGCCAGATAAGATGATATGTTTTAAATATATAATGTATGCATAACCAATGGAAAGAAGTTATGTAATATATCAAAAATATTTTTATACTAAATGCTTACTGAAAGCAAATAATTCGTTTCAGTTGCTTCTGTTAAACTTAGGGCAGAGTAACTAAAATAAAATAACAACCATAATAAATAAAATAAACCCTTAATATAATGGCCATAGCCACTACTTTTGAGTGTTTCCTCTGCTGGAGCCATCAGTGGACCAAGGGTTTTCAGGAATTGGGGGATTTCTCTCATGCACTGTGGGTAGGATGGAGGCAGGAGCCTCTATCTGTGGGGCACAGTCTGTCTCCTCGAACAATATAGGGCCGAGGACTTGTTGTAAGGCCTGACTAAGGGTGCTAGTTGCTATCATTCCCCTCTGCTGCAGCTAAGCATGTCATTTCTGTAATGTCTGCAACTGGGCCACTGCTGACAGGGCTTACTCAGTAGCCCTCTAGCCGACCTTTTATGAGACAGGCTGCTCTGACAGTTACAGTCTGAGCCCCTCGATAGACTCAACTTGTTGGAGGGTTTCATATACAGTCAGCAATTGTTCTATAATATGTGTTTGGCCTCTGCTCCATTCCTCATCTGTGACCAAAATCCTGTGGGCATTATGCCTGAGGGTTGTGTCTGCCATAGTCCTCAACTCATGCCTCCAGTGCTTCTGTTACTTCTGATATGTGAGGGTGTTGTGGCAGGGGAGAACGAAGGGCCGTGACCTACGGGACCAGAAGCTTGGCTTGCTCGAATGCCTTTCGCGCTTCATCTCCCCAGTCCCCCGTTTTTCCTCACTTGATGAGAGCATGCAAAAATCTGAGGATTGGCCTAAATGTGGTGTAAATATCCTCTAGTAACCTAGGAGTCCTGTGAAAATTTGCAGCTGTTTAACCGTGGTAGGAACAGGTGGTTGTAAAATTTTTTCTATTACTTTATCTGAAATTTTAGAGGTCTTTCGCGACCAGATGACACCCAAAAATTTTACTGCTACCCGCCAGGATCTTGAATCTTGTTGGCATTGATTTCCCATCCTCTAGCTTTTAACCCATCAAGCACAACAACCAAAGCTGTTTCTAAGCCTGCACAAGAATCAGAGGTTAACATAATATCATCAGTGTAATGAAATAAGGTATGAGTTGTTGGCAAGACAATTGTTAAAAGATCCTGGGCCACCATCCCATGGCAGATGGTGGAACTATGTAAATATCCTTGGAGTGGAACAGTGAAGGTCCATTGTTGGCCTCTCCAGGTGAAAGCAAATTGATCTTGGGACTGCGAGTCTCAAGGAATGCTAGAGAGAGCATTTGCAAGATCTAATACCACATGGGCAGTTCCCAATTTAGCGGTTAGCTGATAAATAATTCGGCTATATTGGGAGCTGCTGCATGTATGATGGAACAATTTTATTTAATTCTCAGTAGTTCACTATCATCCTCCAAATGCCATCTGGCTTTTTCACTGGTCATATGTGGCTATTGAAAGGACTTTGGGCTGGTCATATAATTTGCACTGTAGCCAATTCTTTGTGTCAGTTATTTCCTGATGTTCACCTGGCAAGTGGTTTAGTTTTATGTGCACAATGCATGGTGGTAGAGGGAGAATGACCAGTTTCCATTTAGCCCAACCTCATAAGGAGGCTTTGACCACTTACTCTCCTAGGTGGACTTCTTCAACAGTGGTATACAAAGTGTGGCCCATCAAAACATCAACCCTGAGGATGTTTTTTTGTTGGGGAGATATATGCATACATATTCCCTGGGGGGCGGGAGTAGTTGCTCACCCCAAGAATAAGACATGTCTGTCTTACTCTTATGGCAGAGTTGCCAAAGCCATCAACCGTGACCCACTGCCCTTGATGTTTTTCAGGGTTCCCATATATTAAGGTGCATTCTGCTCCAGGATCTACTAGTGCCCAGGTGCTCTGCTTATTGCAACAAGTCCAATAAGTTGTGAGCTCCACATGTGGCCTCTGGTCACCCTGCAGAGCTTTGATATGTAGGCAACCATGGCCTTCCAGACAGAGGAGGGGTTCAGGTGAAGTCCACCTGACGAGATCCTTCTCTTGGGGAGCTGTAGGCACTACAGTGACCTCATCATCAAACATTGGAACTTTGATAAATTGTTGTTTGGATTTTAATGCTTTCCACAGGCCAACTAATACCAATTTTTCTTTTCTTTTTTTTTCGTTTTTTTTAATCAATGCTTTCTTGGGCAATGCCTGCTCTCCATAGGTTGGCTCACATTTGCTTGCAGGTTACAATTATGCGGTCTTTAGCTATTGAGCCTTTGGCCATTTGTCCTGGGGTTCCAGGCAGATGCTCTCATTTCGTTCCTCCTGCTGAGACATGCATAAGTGTAACCTCTGGAATGACCTCCGGACTCACTTTGAAGTCTCTTAGTCATATAAACTCATTTATCTTTACCTTTTCCCCCTTTTGGTCAAGGTCTTTTTCCAGTTGCAGAACTCAAGCTTTTAAAAGTTAAGCTATTTGCCCAAAGTCACTCAGATAGTAAATGGTAGAGTCAGATTCAAATCCTGGTTTGCATGATTGTCAGTAACTTACACACATGTTAAGGGAGATGCAGAAAGTTATGAAGAAAGGCAGTAGGAAGAAGGTATAGGAGAATTGAACATATTTAATTTTTTTCTCTATTAGATTTTTAAATAATTCCAATTCTTTATTCCTTTCAGAAAATTTTCTCAAATATTTACTCAAAAATATGTTGTTATATGCAAAAGACAAGTCAGGAAGGACAGGTAAAATTCCATTTTACATGAGAGAAAGTAGTTTCAGGTAAGTTAAGACAATTGCTCAACATCACACAAAATTTGTACAACAATGAAGATTAAAGCCATTGTCCACATACTGCTTTCATGGCTCTTTTCACTAGTGTGTCAGACTACCAATCCTGAAATATATATGTTAAAAGGATCTATAATTATAGAATGAAAGCACTTTAATGGGATTTATGCGGCCAATTTAAAGGATATTATGGATTTTCATAGATTGTTAATAAGCCAAAGATGCAATTCCTTAATATACTTATTTCTAATATTAAAGTGGTCATACATCTTTGGATTCATTCTTAACAAGTTCAGATTTCAGGTAAGTGATTGATTCATGTACAAATCTAGGGAGAGTTTCATGAAGACTGTTTGCAAGTCTTATCTTAATTGTATCTTTCATCATAGGAATACAATATGCACATATGTGTAAGGAGCAAAGCTTTAAGAAAAGTGCTGTAAAAGCGTGGGGAATTCAATCATTTTGGAAAAAAATGTAAACAAAAGTATTAGAAAATCAGAATCCTAGTTTTCTGAAGTGCTATCATGTCTACAGAATAATCAGTAAGGGCATCTCTGTCTTTTCCCTACAAGCTTCTGAAAGAGGCACCTTCCTATTTTGTACCTGAGACACCTGGGACCCCACAAGGATAAAAAACTGGAAACTTACCAAAATCAAATCCCATGTTTGTTATACTAGATCACAGTCCCTTTCTACTCCTGACTTTCTAAAACTGAAATTCTCACTTAATTTTGAAGCCAAATTCATGTGTATGTAATATTAACTTCTTGAATTTATGTTATGTTCAGACAACAAAAAACAACACAATGTATTTTTAAATTTATTGTTGGATCTATTCTTATTTACTCTCTATTGTACCTTTGACATCATATTGCAAATTACTTAATTATTTTGGTTCATTTATGAGTATTTTACACATGCTATTTAATTAGGCAAGTAAGGAATAAAAAAATCATTCTATCCCCAAACATCCAGAAAATATTTAAAATTCATCTTGAAAGATTTTAACTAGACATTTTAATGAACTCATTTATTGTAAGGATATTGATATATCCAAAAGGATATCAAAAAATTGTACCCACATTTTATTTATTGTTTGTTTGTGTTAGTTTGGGTAACTAAGGAAAAAGGGAAAAATGAGAAGGGAATGCAAATTTTATAATTACTATAGAGAGTTTGTATGTGGAAAGTTGTGATTTGGAAAATAGAACATAGAGTCAAATATGAGATATTTTTAATCTCAAAAAAACATGCAGCATATACATTTCAGATTTAAAAGTGAACCATATTCAAAGAGATACTAATTCTTACATTTAAAAAAAAATTAAAGTCTTTATCTGCAGGAATTACAAATTAATGGACTAGAGAGAAATAAGAAAAGGAGGAAAAAATGAAGGCAAAACTTAGATATCATTTTTGATGTATTATGATGTATCTTTCTTTAAATGATAATTTATCATAATATTTTAGTGAGCACATATATAATATTGAATATAGTTTATGATATATTATTGAATTATATGTATATATTATGTGTATTTGTTTTATTTGCTGTGTACTCACAAACTATATATCTGCACATATATTTTTATAAATTTAACTAAATATATTAATACGTCTATACTTTTTCTGTGTAGTGCTGCTTCCTTTCCCATGCTATCTAGTATTTTTCCCCTCTGCCCATATTCCTAAAATCCTGTATATATATATGTCTGCACATTTATGTATAAATACTTATATTACCATATACAAAACAGGTTTTGGGATGTCACACATTTTTATTTGAAAAATGAGATCATACTGAACACACTTTGTGCCTTGATTACACTTGTCTGCAGTAGTTAGATGGCAAAGTTCTAATTCATCTCTTTAAATGACTGCATGATATTATATGGCAGAAATGATCAGCTTTTTCTCTAATGATGGCTAAGCACTTTTTCCATGTGTTTTATCACCAAGCCATAGTGCTTTTATTTCTATTGAATAGATTCTGAGGACAAGGACTGCTGAATCTTGCTTGAAAAGAATGTGTGCATTTGTGTATGTATGTGTGTGTGTTGTGTACATTCTAAAATTTAAGATATTGCCTAATCATTTGCAAATCATGTGTTCACAATTTGATAGCTGTGAATGGGAGTAAGTACCACCCCCATTTCTGAAAACAATACATGTTATTGCTTCTGTTTATTTTTAAGTTGGCACTTTTGATTTGTTTTTCTTTGAACTGCCTATTCATAACTTTTGATCACTTTTTTACTTTTTTGGGTTTTTTGTTAATTTTAAGCACATTTTCTATAATGTGACTATTAATCCTTGTCTGACACCAAGTAGAAATATTTTTCTAGATATAATGCTTTCTTATTGGCTTCATACTTGGTATTCTTTATCATGCAAAAAATTTTAATTTTCATTTAGTCAAATATATTGATCTTTTATAGACTGTGGGTTTCCAATTATTGTATACATAGATTCCAGATTTTCTTGACATGTTTTATTTATTTTTCACATGTAAACATTTAATTCATTTGGACTTGATAACACATATAATGGAATTTCCATAAATAAATTATTTTTGGAGGGATCAACATACTTTATGTTTCAGGTGTTTTTATCCAGAAGCATGGAATGACTTTCCATTTAGCCATATTTTGTTTTTGAAAATTCAGTTAATTTTACCTAACACTGTTCACATACATCCAGTGCCTTTCTTGTTAAAGAATAAGAGCTTATGTAAAATGTAATATTTTTCATGTTTCTATTCCCTGATACTTACTGTTAAAGTGTAGAAAGGGTAACCCCCCTATGATAATAGCAATGTGTAATGTAAAAAATCTCTTTGATTTTCTAAGTATGCAACCATATAATCATCCCAGAGGTGGTTTTTTTCCCTATCTCTTTTTAAATCAGTATACATCTAATTTACTTTATTGTAATACTGTATTAATTAGACCTTCACAGACAATGATAGATAATAATAGTGATAGTGGACATCCCTGACAAACTTCTCATTTTAATTGAAACACTGTTAGGATTTACCTTTTAATAAAACATTTTCTTTTGTGCTTGTTTCAGCAGCACATATGCTAAAATTGGAATGATACAGAGAAGAATAACATGGCCGCTGTGCAAGGATGGCACTGGTTTATGCTCCTTCCATTTGCAATATATAAGTGTGTGTGTGTGTGTGTGTGTGTGTGTGTGTGTATTTTTAAATGTGCAATACCAAATAG
>JAQZBX010090641.1:0-12486 GCA_029593785.1 Cabassous unicinctus
GTGATGGTTACAACTCTGTGAATAAGCTAAAAGTCAAGGAATTGTATCCTTTAAATGGATGACTGTATGGTATGTGAATTATATCTTAATAAAGCTTTTATTTTAAAAACAAAACCGCCAGGGCCAAGCACAGGACCTGGCACAAAGTGGGTGCTCAGGAAGTATTTTTTGAATGAATGAAGGAATGGGGAGTTTTCCATTGTGGATCAAATCAATATCATGGAATGAGTAAGCAGAGTTCAAACAGGGAACTTAGGTCTTGCCCCAATAATATCATGACCTTGGAAGGCCTTGGCTAAACCTTCAGAACCTGGCCACTCCCCTTTACCTAGGCTTCTCCAGTGCCCGCCCTTCCCCCCTACCCCCTTCATCTCAATGAATTGCCTATTTTCCGTGGGGATAGAGGCCGTAGCTGCACCTCCACAGTCCCTCCCTCCCAGCAGAGTTCTTGATGATCAATAAATGCTTATGACCTTACTGCATGTATGTGAAGTCAATCCAATTCAACAAACATTTATTAAACACCTACTTTGTGTTAGGCAATATATTGGGTGCTATAAGGAATATAAAAAGGTTAGCAAGCTTCTGGATTATTTGACTGGTCATTACAAGCATGTGTTACTTTGTAATTAAAAACAAAACAAAATAAAATAATGGTAAAATTTCAATCCTAGTTTCTTTCAAATACCTGAAGGAAAAGGTGATAACTAACTCAGGTTTTGCCATCAAGTAGTTTGTGACAACCACAGATATGACTATAAATCATTTGGATACAAGCCATGGTGTGCTAAGGGGCAGAACGAAGTATATGAAATAGGAATGCACTGCCTGGTCTGAACCTTGGCTTACATACTAGCCTTGTGATTTCAGACAGGAGACCAAGCTACGTAAGCCTCAGTTCCCTTATCTGGAACATGGGGGTCTTTACACTGCTACCTACTTCATTGCTGTGAGGATAAAATGAGATAGGCAATCTAATCTGCCAACTCTCGGCAGCAAGATCAGCAGCAGGATGGAGGGATAGAGGTTGTCTCCACAAAGACCGTGGCCGGAGGTGTACCTTGACCCAGGGCTTCAGGAAGTTGTGGTTAATCCCCTGGTCTCCAGGACCAGAAGCCACATGGGTTTCTCATCCTGGGTTGGCCACTTACTAGCCTGGGGAATTCCCCAAGTTACTTAACTTTCCATTAGACTCATTTTCCTCTCCTGTTACATGGAGAAATTAAAAGCGCCTACTTCATGATGTTGTGTTGAGAATTTAATGAGAAACTGGCAGATAATATGTGTTCAGCAGAGTGTCTGGCATTGCTGCCCCCCACTCTACAGTTTCTTACTCAATAGGTCTGGGATGGAGCACATTTCTATCGAGTTCCCAGGTGATGCTGTGCTGTAGACTCGAGGACCACATCAAAGAACCAGTTACCTATCCTAATAAATGGTTGTTTGAAAAGGAAAAACAACTTAAGGGTGCCTTTCCCTTTAAAAGAACTCTGACGGTAGCAGAGTCTTTCAGATCAAGTTCAACACACACAGCCTGGGAAGGGTGAACCTTCTGCGAGGCACCCAGTCGGAGCTGATCGGTTGCAGCTGCTCTGATGAAACATCCTATAATCAGCGGCTGCTTGTCTCTGCAGACCTCCCTTAGCACAAAGGGTTTCCAGCCCAGCTGCCTGCTCCCAGCTTCCTGGAGCAGAGCCACAGCTGGCCCCATTTCCCTCTGCACAGGGGACCCGCGGGTGTGGTGAGGCCCCAAGGAGTGGGGGCCTGGCCTGTGGACTTCCTCCCCACTTCCTCCCACCCGCCTGCTTCAGCTCTCCCCCACCCCCACCCCCACCCCACCCCCCACCCCCGGAACCCGTCTACACTGTCTGGAGGGCCAAGTGCTGGAGGTTTAGTTACCATGGCAACTGATCCTCTCTCCACAGAGGGGAGAGGAACCCTAGTGTGTGATTTGATGGGTGGGCCATGTCATTTCCCTAAATGACAACTATTTCACCACTAGGAACTCATTCTTTCGGATTAAGCGTTTTTCCATCCAGGAATCCCATTTTACAATGCAAATAGCCCTCAGGAAGAGAAAGAATTTCCTTATCAAATGGAGCCTGGTACTAGACTCTGAGGAGATATTGCCTGACCTCCCCCAAGAAGGGATGCTGACAGCAGCAAATTCTCCTCCCGTACAGTGGTCCGAAAGTCCTGCGGTGAGGTTCTCGCTGAGGGTGGGGAGGCTGCGGCCACAGCAAACTGAGGTTGGGACCAGGAGCTCTCCCTACAAAGGCTGATGTTATTAAAATCCATGACCAAAAGCCGAAGACAGGGATGATCACCAAGCACCTTACCAGTCTGCCAGTCGTGGAACTATGGGGAAAAGGAGGAAGTGTCCTTTGAGGCTGGAATCCCACCGAGTGGCACAATTTGTCGATGGTTCAGGACAAATGCACGTGCATGGTTTAGTATTTTATATTTTATTTTGCTGTCATCTATTTTAAGATCTTGAGTCGGGTTTCACATAAAAGAAATAGAGCCAGGATGTTTGGAAAATTAACAGATGATATTTAGCAAACATTTTGACGGGTCATAAAGAAACATCTGCAGTGAATCTGGGACTAGGAGTTGTGTGTTGGGGGAAGGAGGCCCCTGGCCAGCCGCGGCGGCAGCTGCATTAGGTTACTGGGCTGAGCTGAGCTAAGGGCTCAGGGCTGATGAGAGAGCAGTTCGGTGAGTCCCCAGCAAGGGGCACCCTTTTGCAGTAAACTCTCATTTTTATAACTGATCCCCAGCCACAGACTATAGATTCTTGGCATTTTGATTTCGCTAACCCTCAGCTTCCCCCTTTGAAGCCCTCCCTCTACGAAGCCCTTCTCCCACCTCTTAGGGAAACGGACATTTTGATGGGAAGTGGCTCTTGTGAGGAGGATTGAAAGCAAAATGTGAAGAAGGAAGAGAGTAAATGAAATTAAATATAGAATATGAAGAAGGCTGTGTATTGGGTTCAGGCATTGATCTTTAAGCATGCTCCAAAAGTTTAAAGAAGGTCTTGCCAGATTTTCACGACTGACCCAAAGGGCACAAGAAATTTCTAGATCACCTCTGAATCAATAGTTCACATGGGGCATCATTGTAAAACTGGCTTCCTGTTACTTAATTTTCAAGGTTCAACTATTTTACTTGACGGTCTGTGCCTGTGTAGAAAATATCCCATGTTCTCCTGGCAGTGCATAAATAATCGCAATAAATAATCCTCTCATTAGCCAAACAATCAGCCCTGTTTTAGACAGCCCTAAAATGCCTTGGAAGCAAATAATTCAGAAGTAGACAACAATATTATCCTCTCAAAATCAGGCTCCAATATCACTAGCCATTGCTATTTAAACATTTAAAATCACCAATTTCTTTGCCTTTTGAATAAAATTAGTCAGTTTAGCTCATTACACTTACACTTCACAGCTCTGAAGACACATTTGGGCAATATTCTTATTTTAAGTTTGTTATGGATTTTGTAATTTAATGGGTGTTTTTTTCCTTTTTCTTTTAAAGATTTTCTTGCTGGAGTTATTGTCTAGCTGGTTTTCCCTATTCACTCTGGCTCTCTTCTCAGCCACAATTTAAAAGCCAATTTACTTATTGATCAAACTCCTTTAGCACTCACTTTGTGTCAGTCACTGTTCCAGACACTCTGGAAAGTTTAAGTCATTTAAGCCTCATGAGGTAGATGCTACTATTGTATCTTCTTGCAGAGGGGGAAAATGAAGTACAGAGAAATTAAGTAACTTGCCAGAGTACACAAAGCTGGCAAGTAGCAGAGTCAGGGTTTGAACCCAAAAGTCTGGAGTCAGATTCCAAGTACCTGACCCCCATTCTGTGCTATCTCTTAGTAAGGAAATGGCATTAGTTTTATATGAGCTCAGCTAGTCAGTGAAAGGAGATCATCTATGTAAGGTATCTAGTCCAGTCCCTGGCACAAAGTACATTCAATAAATATTGGGGAATGGAAAGTGGGGGTTGATTTTCTCAGTATTTTGACTTCCCACCTTCATTTGGAGAGGTGGTTAAGAGCACTGGCAGCCCCAGCTTTTTCAATCACTATCTGTGAAGCCTTACTTAACCAACTTAATCTCTCTAAACTCAGTTTCCCCATCTAGAGATAATACTAGAGTCTACCTCACAGGCTTGAGGTAAGAATAAATTAAGTCCATGTATGTAAGAACTTAGCACAGTGCTTGGCACAGAATGAAAGTGGCTATTCTTCCCTTTGGTTTCATTTCAGACTCAGTTTTATTTAAGGTCCCAGTCTATAGTATCATATAAGGACAAATATTTACCCAAATGTTCCCTCCAAATAAAGCCAACCAAGAAGCAAGTTCAAATCTTTTTGGAGAGACACAGAATCATTTGGTAATCAATACTGATCGAGGGTTTTGAAAGGAAACAAGATTAAGAGCACTATTATAAAATAAGTTATGGACTGAAATCTGGCAAGGTTTACAGAGCTTCAAGTTCAATGCTCCTCCTCTGTAGCCAATATTTTTTAATGTATGTGAGAGAAAGCTGGAAACTGCCCTTGACAAGCTCAGAGGAGAAGGAAACCAGAGAGGAGCTCAGTAGACTATACTCAAGGCAACAGAGGGGGAAAGGAGGTCCTTCTCCTTCCATCCCTCGCCTTGCTCCATGTCACAGGCCCCGTCCTGTCGCCTCTCCCCATTTCGTTTCCACTTCCCCTGGCCCGACTCCTCCTCTCCCCACGTTCTCCTGGAGCAGCTGCTGAATGGTGAAAGAGAATAATGAGCTGCCTTTGCTGCCCAGTGGCTGTGACAGGGGCCAGGTGTCACTCACTTAGTGAGTGACCAGGGGGAGATCAAGACCCAAGTTGGAGGGAGAGTGATTTCCCTCAAACCACCATAGATGGGTGAGGCCGTGGGTATATTTGCTGAATGACTGTCTTCTCTGCAAGGTGAGGAAAACAGTAGTTAATCCCAAAAGGCACATTTTAGACTACCGTATGAAACAATTGACTCATTATCAGTCTGGGCTGGCATTTTTCCAATGTTCAGATACAGAGCTGGGAAGTGGTACTTGCACACTTGCTTCCTGGGATTCCTATGGACTCTGGAGGCAACTGTTAAAATGAGATTTTAACATTGCTATTCTTTTTGATGATTTTCTTCTCTGTTCCTTCTCACCTATACATCATTCCAAAAGACATGACGAAGAAGAAAGGACATAAGAGACCCTTTGCTGATGGGAGTTGGAAATGGCGAAAAATACCAGAATCCCCTAATAACCCACAAGCCAGCCTGGGGACACCCTATCTGTGATGTGTCCCCATATTCCTATGCCCCAGGGGCTCCCAAAGACAATTGGGGCCTGTTATCAAAAACAGTAAGAAATAAATCCCAAAGAGATTTCATGATACAATTCATTTGTTCCTTCACATTTTCTGAGCTCCTATTATGCATCTGACAGTGGACCAGGAGCTACAGAGATGAATGAGGCAGTTCTTGCTTTCAAAGAACTTGTGGTCTGTGGAGAGGGAAGGTCAAGGAGACGAACCTTCACATACAGTGTGAAGAGTACATTAATTGAAGCATGACAAGGGTGCTATGGGTAACAGAGGGGAATCCAGAGGCTGGCATCAAACTTAGTGAGGCCATCCAAAAAAGAAAGCTTGGTGATGCAGCTGACCCTCACCAAACCCAGGAGACCTAGAGTTGGGAGGCGATGGTTATAGACACGGGGAAATGCACCAAAGCATGAAAGCACATGAGGCAAGCAGAAACTACAAGGAGTGAAGCTTACTCATGGGGAAACCATCAGAGATGATCCTAGAAAGATGGGCCAGGGCCAGAAGTGAAAGGGCTTATAGGCAATTATACCATTATAATAATGTGAGTATCATCCTCTAGGCAAAAGGAAAACACTGAAGAATGTATCATTTTGAGATTGATATAATCAGATATGAATCTTAGAAAAATCATTCTGGCAGGAGTGTGGGAGATTATGGGCAAGGGTAGGTCTGAAGATAGAAAAACCATCATCACATGGGCTCACTCTACAACTCCTTCCAACAGTGAGGACTTATTTTATATTAGGCCAAAGTCCCCACACTCCAAACTTATAGAAGTCCATGGCTCTAACCCTGAGCCCTCCTACATGTGGTAGATTAAATAGGGTCACAAACTATTTGCAGTTCCTCTCATTAAGAGGTGGGAATCTATTTCCCCACCCTTTGAAACACAGCTGGCCTTGTGAGACTTCCAAGCCCAGGCCTCAAGAGATCTTGCAACTTCTACTTTCACCCTCTTGGAATACAATTATTGCCATATAAGGAGCCCAGAGTAGCCTCTTCGAGATGAGAGACCAAGTAGAGAGAGACGCCTAAACAATCCACTCCAGCCATTCTTGCTGAGGTCCCACACATATGAATGAGACCATCCTCAACCATCTGGTCCCCAACCAACCCACCAACTGACTGTAACCACGTAGGTGACCCCAGGCAAGCCAAGCAGAAGAACCATCCAGCTGAACCCAGCCCAAATTGCAAAATCAAGAGCAAAATAATGGTTATTGTTTTATACCACTATACCTATAGTGTGGTCAGCTACACAGCAGTAGAAAACTGGCATTCCTCTAATATTGCAATTCCTGAAAACTGGCACTAGAACAACAAGCTGTCCAGAGCTTCACTGAAATTAATACTGTCTGGAGGGTAAATATACTCCACATACCATGTGGAGAAAGGATTTCTGCTAGGGTTGTCTGAGTATCCTTCCTTCCAGAGTGCCAATTAGGATGCCTGACTTTCTCCGACTTATATCTAACTATAAATGCACTTTCCTGATTGATGGGATATCAATATTAATTAATAATTCATAGTTTGGTCAGGCTTTTTCACATGGAATCACAACTTTAAATCTCAAGAAATGTTCCTATAGATAGCTGGAAACAAAGCATTTCCTTCAAAACCCTGATTTGTTTTGTTACCTTAGTTTCTCAGAATAGTATTTTTGGGAAAGTGTGTGAAAAAGTCAAAGTTGGACAGAGATGCCATTTTTCTACTCAGCACAGGAAGCCCCTCCTGCAGAATGTAGCTTTCATGTGAATGGACCCCATCGTGGGGACAGACAAGGAGAATACAAAATGACAGCCTCTCACATAAACCACTGCGATTCCATCTGGTAGGGAGTGGGGGAGGGGCACCGACACAGGCCCTTGAAACAGAGTTGATGTTATGAAATTCATGGCATCTGAATTCCTGAATAAACTTCAAAAGGGAAAGGGTCTTGATGCCACACACTTGAACTCACTTTGAACCTGAAGAATTCTCTCAAGTATACTACCATGCCTCATCTTTGTTCCATAAATATGTAATTATGTTTCTTTTTCTGCCACCACATCATACTAAAACAGCTGAACAGATTTTTACCAAATTTAGGAGCTATATTTGGGAAATCCTGACTTGAATAAAAACTTTGGGAGGTCCCAGGGGGGCAGGTGAAAATAAACCAAGAGAGGCACTACTGACTATCAATCAGAGACATGGCAAGGAATTAAAATGCTGGGACCTGGAAGTGGGTGTGGCTCAGTGGATAAAGCCCCCGTTTACCATATGGGAGGCCCGGGTTCGTGTCCTGAGGCCTCCTTGTGAGGGCACGCCGGCCTGAGCGTTGCGGTGGGCTGATGCAGCAACCTCACGGCAGGAAGCGGGTGTGGCGCAATGGATAGAGCACCCGTTTACCATATGACGGCGCCTCCTTGTGAGGGCAGGCCGGCTTGCACGGCGCCGTGGGCTGAGGTCAAGGGGGGGGGGTGATAAATAAAATAAAATAAATAAATCTTTAAAAAAATATTTTAAAAAAATAAATAAATAAAATAAAATGCTGGGACCACAGCAAACAAAACAGGGTTTTCAATGTGACCCCCAAATGGAAATTCATTAAAGGCTCCTCTGTACAGGCATCAGTTTGCAATGGTGCTACTTCTCTAAAAGCTACATTTGTTGTTCTCTAGGGTGAGCCACAGCAGGGATTTGTTTATTTAACAAGGGTTAGTGATGCTTCCCAGCAACACACCAGAGGTACCTTGGAAGATGCACTTTTTGGAAACAAAGACATATTTGAACATGGGATACTAAGAGAGGATGTCTCATTCATTTTGGTTAAGACTGTACCTCACAGTAGGGCAGTTCATGAAAAAGCACAAATTGTTCAGTGAAAATAGCTCTATGGGGTCCCTGCATAAGTCTTCAGAAGCCACTTGCATATTTCCATTGTGGTGTTTGGAAACGTGTGAATTTACACATATACTCACCTGATATCTTACAGCAGGCATTTAATAAAGGGTAGTTGAGATAATGAAGGAATGATTGAAGGAATGAGTGAAAGAAGGCATGAAAGAATGAATGCTGTGTGAGGAGCTGTGAAAGTTAAGCAAAGCAATTGTGCCTTCACAGAAAGCCAAACCTTGTTAGCTGAGCTTTAAATTGAATGGCATTTTTAGTTTTATTACTTAATAGAGTGTTGAAATTTTTCAAGCTAAATATACAGGATCCAAAATACACAAACCATGGCTTTAAAAGGCAATGATTACACTGCTTCCTTACTCCTTTTTATAAGAACTGTTTACCTCATGTTTAATATTGGCAATGCCACTGTTCCTGCAATGAATTGACAAAACAGTTCAATACACCTCATTTAGAACCATTATGGGGCATTTCATCAAAGATCTGGTTATGAATGTCTCCAAAGAAAGGATCAATGAGGTTTTTATTATGGTTTGAAGAGATTTTTTTAAGAAAAAAAAAAATAACCCATAAAATGAAGGTGACTGGAATAAAGTGTGGCCAGGGCATTGGACATGTTCCGTTTTATTCCTCTGAAGGTAAACATAATTTTTAGTTTTCCATAGTCTATTCCCACATATATTATCCATGTAATTGTTTATGTTTCAAAGCCCACTCGATGGCAGTTTTACAAGCTGCACAGATAGACGATTCTCAGGAGTTTGTGCTCGGGGAGTGCCTTAAAGAGAAAACTGCCTTCTAATTAGCACATTTGGCACATTAGCAATAAAGCACCCCTCGGAGGGCTAAAGAGGCCTGCAGCTCACCAAACTCCTTTCTCTCAGAGGAGTGTTAGAGCAGGTCCTGGAGGCTAACATGTTGCTACAATTGGGTCGAGGTTCTCTTGCCCTGTAGTCTTAAAGAGCCCGTAAAACGCGGTGTGTTTAATCGTTTAGCCTCAGTGTAGTTCTATTTAGTCCCAGATAGTTTTATAATTTGGTAAGAGAAATATTGCTAATTGGCACTAATATTTTTCCTTAGTTGATATATCTGCCAAGTCCATAGTTTGAAGGAAGCTGAAGAAAGTTTTCAAAAATGTTCTGTTTCATATCATCATTCCTCAGTTTTGTTCAGCTTTATTAACAAACTCTTATACTTTTTTGTACTTTATACAAATCTCAAAAACATGTAAAGCAAGCACTTGAGAAAAGCAAACACTGTTTTCCTGTGGGTATCAGTCAAGTTTCCTTGGGTGCATGCCAAAGAAAGAGATGCTGGTAATGCGAGTCATGAAGCAGGTTATGAGAAGGATACTGGGATAGCTCATGGAGAGGAAGGAAGAGCTAAGCAATGAGCCCCAGCTACAGACAGTGCCAGAGCCCTCCCCATCAGCTCCCCAGCCTCAATTCCACCAACCTCCAATCTCTCAGGACAGGCAATTTGATTGGCCCAGCTTGGGTCTAGAGCCTCTACCCTGAACCAATCAGATGTGACCAGGATCTGAGGAGGAAAGGAGAGACACTGGGGCATCCTGGGCTGAGAAGCGGCCTCACTTCTGTCCACTACACTCTAGATTTGTATCTCGTAAATACTCCCTAAGTGACTTTGGATGTATCATATCTGCCAATGGCAAGTGCTTATAATTTTTCAGAATAGGCTCAACAGCTACAATAATAACACCTGGTATCTGCACAGAGTTTTGCAGTTTCAAGAGCACTTGGTATTCACTATTATTATTAATAGCACATTATTATAAGAGTAAAACGTGTCATTTATTGGACACTTCCTAACCTTGTAATTATAAATTACCACTTATCCGTGCTGACAATGCGCCAGGCAGGTGCTAAACTCACTGCCTAGATTAGCTCTAATCCTCACAACAGCAGGTTCATATTATTATTCAGTTTGTCCGATCATTTCTGGAAAAGAATATAAATAAATGGAAAAAAAATAACTACAAAAATAAAGTGACATCTGACATATGGACTCATTTCACCATCACAAGACCCTGGTGAAACCACTGTATTAATCCCAGGGGGCCACGTGCCGGCCCCTAAAATGCTGGAGGCCTGCTCTGCTAGCTGCGTGGACAGTGCTCTTTACCACAACAGGCCACGTGGCTTCAGTGAAGTCACTGGGAAGGATATTTCTAGACCTGTACCTGTCTTGGTCAAACTCAGTGTTTGTTACTAGCATCAGGAGTAATTATGGAAATAAATGCTTTCTTGTTGGGATTTTGTTTTGTTGTTGTTTTCTTTGACAGGGAGCAAGGGAGAGTACATTAACTGGGATTCTGTCTAAACTGCTGTAACAAAGAGACTCAAAAGTTAAGTGACCTAATTTCCCTCACACCTAAGGATCTGGGGTTGAGCAGGCCACAACCAGCAGTGCTAGCAACCTCCACATGTGGCTTCTAGCCATCACCATCTCCCAGTCAGTGGGAAGAGGAAGAGGGAGGTTTAGGGCAGGCAGCTGAGGCTTTAAGAGCCAGAATTTGCAAATTCCCACTTCAGTTTACATCCTATTGACCCAAATTTAGTCACATGGCCACACCTCACTGCAAGGGAAGCTGGGAAATACACACTCTAGCTGAGCAGACAGATGCCCACCTAAAACTTAGGGACCACTGTTACTGAGAGGAAGGAGTGAAACATGGAAATCAGAGGGAAATGAGACAATTCTGACACAAGCTGTATTTCACATTTTCTCTCTCAAAGCAATCGGAACTTGAAAAAATATTTACCTATAATCAGGGGCAAGTCTAGGTTTTCAGGGGCCTGAAGCTTATACAATCAGAGAAGAAGGATCCTTTTCAAGAAAAATAAGATAAAAAGATCTAACTTCTTCAAATTTTGCAGAAACATATGCTCTTACACACACATTGCTAGGTCCCTCCCAGGCCTTGCAAGGCCAAGCAAGGGTCTGTGCACGTGTGAGGCTCTGAAGCTTCAGTAGCTTCACAGTAAACCTGTTTATGCCTCTAAGAGCCGCATTTTTTCTGACTTTTTATTCCTGCACCCCTACGAACATGTAAAAGCTACTACTTTGTATCTGAAATCAATGTTTCTTTCTTTCAAAGACAGAAACAGTCGGTATGATTTTTATAGTAGCCAGTTCAGTCTGCCCACTGGCCGCCTGCGTGGTGGCTGAGACACCTTTAGTGAGCTCTCCTGACAAACCACCACCACCCTGAACAGCTACCAGTAAAAGGCGAACGGTGCTGTTTGCTTGTTTTGTTTCGTTTCAGCTGAACTGGAAGAGCTGGATCCCATTCCTGACGGTCATGACCAGCACCGTGGTCGAGGCAGAACGAAGCAGGTGTCCTCTGCCAGCTCCAGTTCCTAACTCTGTAAAACGAGAGGTGGAGCTGGCTCCTGCTCAGGCCTCTTAGGCTGGAGCGAAGATTCTGGTGGAATCTAAGTGAAATGTGCTCCTGGCCTGCTGCACCTCATGGGTCTGAGCCCAAAGAAAAAGAACCTATCTTTAAAATAGCCATTTAACCATTTGCCTAGAGCAAATAACAAATTGTGGCAGGCACAATTTTACTGAAAATATACCTTGAATGGGTGAGAGAAATCTAGCTGTAGGTGTTCACTCCTCCTGGGATGCATTCTCCTACATTAGGTATTACCTGACGTTCACAGTTCTCCTCAGGGCAGCTCAAATGCTCCCTCATTCATTCATTCATTCATTCATTCCAGGATCATTTATTTCCCACTTGCTTGATGCAGGCCCTGGGCTAGGCCCGGGATACAGGAAAGGGAAGGGAAGGGCACAAACCTCAAGCGCCCATGCACAAGTGTACACATGCGCACTTAAGGTGCAAGGTGTCAAGGGCTGTGCCCGAGAGCCATGGGAACCCCGAGAAGGCCGGCATCACCCCAACTGGAATTGCGGTGGAGGTGCCACATCAAGAGGAAACGTCTGCAATGAGTCACAGCAAAGCTTATTCCTCTCCCGGCTCAGCAGGCTGCAACCTCTCCCCCTTCTGCGCTCTGGGGCTCTATCTCCCGTGACAGCAATCCCAAGCCCCTGCATGGTAGTCGTTGCCTGAGCCTTTTCTCCCCCACTGTTCTACAAGCTGTAGAAGGATAAGAGGGAATATGGACGACGATGAGGGGGGAACGAACACTAACATTTATTAAATACCTATTTTATTTTATTTTATTTTTTATTTTTTTAAAGATTTATTTATTTTTATTTATCCC
>JAQZBX010090642.1:0-12486 GCA_029593785.1 Cabassous unicinctus
GACTGGTGCCTCAGAGAATGAGACAGTGAGGATTTGGTTCTTCAATGCCTTCTAAGTGCATGGTCAGCATGAATGGTGCCACCATCATCATCAATCCCAAACAGAGAAAAGATTCCAAAGAGTTCTTCACCTTCCGCTATTCCTACCAGTCACACACATATGCCAAGGACAACCAGATCACATTTCAACAACAGGAAAATGAGAACAATGGAGAAGAAATGCTGCTTTGTGCTTTTGAAGTCTACAGTGTGCCTACATTTTCCTATAGGCCAACAGGGGCTGAGAAATCCCACACCAAGGTGGGACTGGAGGAGCCAGGACAGTTGGGCATAGTGCCTCAGCTTTGTGGGGACCTCTTCTCCTTTGACAGTAACAATAAGAGTGCTACTGTCCTATTTTGTGAAGAGATCTAATCGGAGATAGACTAGAGTGGGTACCTCAAGTGCTGGGCCTCTCTGCAGGCCTGCGAGCACCCTTTCTTGGGTCCCTACATTCAGGTACTGTCTATACTGTCTGTGATACTTATGCAGACATAGGTGACCTCATGGACTGTGGCCTTGTGGCACAGACTGTGGTTGCCACCCACATGGATGAGGCTAGAACTGTTCACATGATATCTTCACCATTATCTTCTCACAGCCCTGCAATGACCAGCTCACTGGGATGGACTTGGATAAGGTTAGTACAATCAGGTGGACCACTCTGGTCCATCTTTGACAGTGAGAAGGTCAGTGTCCCAGGGGTCTGGGCCATGCACCAAAGGAAAGTGCCAATGTCTAAGTCCTTGATGACTCTAGGGAAGTGATCTTAGCACACATGGATGTGCAATCAAGAAGGGGAAGCTGTATTTCATCACTTACAGAGACTCTGGGGTCACCTGGCTGCTCAAAGAGAATTGAGTGGCAACCCAGGCACAGAAATGATGCTTCCCTGAGCACTGCTGACATTATCAGGAGACTATCAGCACCTTTACTATGATTGCCACACTCATCAGATCCACTCCAACTCATCAACAAGGACCCCAAAGCCTGGCTGGCCCAAGAATTGCAGAAAGAGGTTTCCCAGCTGTAAGAATTTCTTATGGCTAGGAGCACTCATCCTCTGCCAAAAGCCAGACAGAATACCATAGGTATTCAGTCTGCCATACAGGGTGACCCAGCTTCACTCTTTTCTCCCCCTGTGTATGATGTGGAGCTGGAACCAACATTCTCCCCTAATTGGACATGTGGAGACCATAGATGTTGCAGGAGACAGAGATGATTATAGTTGAATGAGATCTAGGAGGAGGACCTAATCAGGACAGTGGCTTGAGGATAAAGAGAAGAATATTGCTGCCTGAGATGGGGTTGGTCATTCAGGAGGATAAGGAAATATGGGTGACTGTTTTCCAAAATGACTACTCACCTGTGAACCTGAACAAGGGCCTGATGTCTGAATGCCTGCTCTACCATACTAGAGTTGGCATCACCAATGTCAATTAGGTAGATGTGGACATTAAGGTGACTAGGCAATTTATTCGGGAGCAGCATTGTCTTCCAGAGAATCTGTCAGCCAGACAAAGAAGTGGTGGTCATGCTGGAGCCCCATGATAGAGCTAAGACATTTGTCAATGTCTCACTTATAATGGAGCTAGTGGTGCTGAGATCAATGAATAGGATTCAGATGGTCAAAGCCATGTTTCCATTTCAATCATGTGAGCAGTAATGGCTGGGATGAGGATTGTTCCCCTACCCCCATGGACATCCTTTGGGACCATGAACAGTAACTTTTCCTGGAAGGAGCTGCTTGAGCAACAAGACACTGATATCAAGCTGGAGATGGAGAATCCACAGTGCCAGAGAAAGATCTGCTGCTGGAGCAGAATTCAGACTCTGATAGAAGGGAAAATTTCAACAAACCTTACTTCAAAGACAGCTAGCAACTCATCTATTCATTGGAGAACAGATACTCCCACCATTACCAAAATCCTTTTCAATTGCTGGAACAGGCCTGGTAGCAACAGTCTCAGGGTACCTTGTTGGGTCTACCAGATGCCTCAGAGGAAATGATGGGTGACCTTAAAATGCATGCAGTGAAAGAGACCCAATATTCATTGGTGCTGACCAAATTCCCCCATGGACAGGCCAAGATTGAGGCCTGGCCACCCTCAAGATGGGAGAACTGCATTGTACCTATGGCAACCAGAGAGGCCCAGAGAGGCCTGGAAAGCCACAGCAGGAGATCTCTGGAGCACAGTGGATGAGGAGGAAGTCATTGAGGTGGAGGTAGCAAGGGTAAGCAGGGAACCTGTGAAGCAGAAACAGAGGACCTCTGGGCTCCTATTAAGGGCTGATTGGTATTCTGCAGAAAGTGAAGTGGCAGAACAGCAGCAAGTACTCTGAGCTCTGCATGGAGCAGATCATCCTCCTGACTTAATATCATGAGGAGGAGAAAGAAGTAGCTAGCAAAGCCACCTTGGCCACACTGGAAAGGTCAAAGGAAGTATAGAAGGTATGCACTAGTGAACACATATCCTCAGCATAACAGCCTTCAAGCTGTCAAGCTGAGACCAGGTGTCTTGGTAGATTCAGAAGGACCCCTCCTTCCATTGTGGCCACTTTCACTGGCTCAAGCAGGAACAGCTGTGGCTGCAGTGACTAGGAAACTAAGGGCTAAAGACGGGGGCTACAGAAACTTTCAATCCACTATGAGCCCCATCACAATGGCCAGCTGTGTTTCCCTTTCAAGAACAATCCACAGCACTGGAAGTGTTGGCTTTGGATGAGGGGACCAGAGGCACCAGATCCACTCCATCACTTTGAAATGGTTACTCTAGCCACCCCAACTTACTGGCTCCCAAGTCGCCACATGTCCCACAACCCCCACATGAATTCTATGCATGGAAGGATCCCATCCAAGGAAGAATTTCTACACAGCCTAAACCCCAACAATTCTAGCGCTCAAAGCTCAGCTAATATCCCTATCATTCCCAACTATACCCAATCCAATGTCCCCAAGCCCTGATACTCACCATATAATACTTCCCACAAATTATATGGAAATGTTCAGCCTTTAACATCAAGAAGAGCAGAGAAGTTATGTTAAGCCCACATTATGGGCATACATGGTCTTGTAAGGACTATTTGAATGGAAATAAGATGCCTGAGAAGCATCTTCCCAAGACACCCTGACATAAGGGAAGCCCAGGAGATGAGAGAGAAGGTCCAAGTAGGCAATACAAGATGCTGGGTGACTGAGCCAGAAGCTGAAGTAGGGAAGAGTGTACAGAGTGGCCAGAAGGAAATGTAAGTGAAGGGAGAATGTTAGGAATCTGCCTTGGGGGTCACTCCTTGTACAGGTGGTACCACAAAAGCTGCTTTGGTTGGGTGGGCCTGAGTTTTACATGATGACCAGGGGAAGAAAACCATGACGGAGGCAAGTCCTCCTCCCCTGCCCATATTTCACTCTGTCTGTCTGTGCTGGGTTTCTGTTTTCATGTAGGTGTGGAAGAATAAGAAAGTATTCCCTGCCCTTTCCAGACATCCTTATATATTTGGGGGACATGTCTGTTTGACTGAAATCCCATGAAGGTGTGGGACCTTTTAATAAAGAATAAAAACATAGTGGGAATAAAGAAAAGAGCTAACAAGACATTAGTGCATATTGTTAAGTGAAAAAGGCCAGTCAGAAAAGGCTGCATGCTGAACGATTCCAGTATATGACATTGTGGAAAAGGCAAATCTGCAGAGACAGTAAAAATATTAGTGTTTGTCAATAGTTGGTGGGCAGGGATGAAGGGATGATGCAAAGGGCATTTTTATGGCACTGAGACTATTCTGCCTGACACTATAATTGTGGATAAATGGCATAATGTATTTGCCAAAACCCATAGAAATATAAAACAAAGATAGAACCCTAATGTAAGCTATGGATTTTAGTTACTTATAAGGTATCAACATCAGTTCATCAGTTGGAAGAAAAATAACACATTAATGCAAGATGATATTAATAAGGAAAATAATCTGTTTGTGTATAGAGGGTGTAATATGAATTTTTCACCTTCTGTCCAATTTTTCTGTAAACTGAAAACTCATTTATATTTTGTAGCGTTTGATATTGTTTACAAATTCCAAAAATTTGTAAATGTTCAGGGAGAGTTTTTCCACCCCAGTGTACAGTGCATTGGATTATGTTTGTAAACTGGCCTGTTCCTCTGGGTGTATTAGATTGTATCAGATTCAGACATTTCACTTTTACTTGATTAAATTAAGATGGGGTTTTGGTTCAACCAAGTCAGTAGGATACTGGGGGGTGGGAACTCACAGGGAAAATGACACAGCAGAGGACAGAGTTCGATTTTTGATGATGGAGACACAGGAATTAACTACACAGAGAAGCAGATATGTGAGGAAAGAGGGAAGGATCCATTAGTCATGGCAGAGACCCTGGGAAGAGAATAAATCTAATAGTCTACAGCTGACCTTGTGAAGAAAGCAGAGCAGCTAAGCCTGAAAAGAAGTGAGCCCAAGGGAGAGAGACAAGCCTTAAGCTAACTTACAGCTGAGAAAGGAAGGAGCTGGAACCACAAAGCTCTGGAGGAAGAGGAAATCTGAACCCTCACAGAGACAGGCAGCCTTCTTGATCCAACATATGGCACCAGATTTTGGTGAAGGAAGCAACTTATGCTTTATGGCCTTGTGCCTGTAAGCTTCAACACTTTACAAGTGCCAACAGACTTCTGGTAATTTGCATCAGCACCCCTTTGGCTGACTAAAAAAGAATTTGATACTGGAGAGTGGGGTTGTGCTTTTGCAATTACCAAAATGGTGGAATGTTTTTATCATTGGGTAAGGGGTATTTTCAGAGGAATTGTGAGATACTTGATGGAAAAGGCCTACATTGCCTGAAGAGACTATTGATAGAAATATGTATGCTAAAGAGACTTTTTTGTGAGGTCTTAGAAATAAAGGATGAAACCATTATTGGAAACTGGATGAAATGTGACCTGGGTTTTAAAGCTGCAGAACCCTTGGCAAGATTAACTCCTGGTGTTTTATGGAAGACAGAATTTGAAAATGGAGAGCCTGGACATTTAGCTAAAAAGTCTTCCAAAGTTCACTTAGAAAATGCAGCTTGACTTCTCCTTGCAGCTTATAGCAAAATTCTAGATGGGAGAGATAAGCTGAGAACTGAATTGCTGGGCACAAAGAAAATAGAAACTGATTCCAGAAATTCCAAGCCTCTGGAAATCAATCCCCCAGGTGATGGTGCCCTATTTGAGTAATTGGCTAAACATGGAACTTGTAAATCAGGATTGAAAATGCAGTTTTCTAGAAAGACTTTGTAAAAATCTGTCTAACGACTTGGACCCCTGTTTCTTGAATGCTAAACCAACATGCTTTTTGACAGAGCTGTATGAACAAAACTACTGTCATCCTGGATCAAAGGGGAAATTGATGGGAGATGTGGAAAGGAAAACAACTTTAAGAGTAAAGCCATGAAAGCTGAGAATCTGGAATTAAGACATCTCCTTGGGCCAAGTGAGGAATCCCACCCTTATGTACAGAGAAGGTAAGTTTGCCCTGGGAATTGACAAGGTGGATGTTCACACCCAATGTTCATGGAGAGTTTTCCACCCCATGTACAGAGAGGGTGGAACTCATTCCCTAAGGATTAAGGAGGGTAAGTTTGATGTCCCATAGGTCTTTTACTGTTTCTTTGTATGTTTTGTAAAACATAGACAATTTGATATTTTAATTTATCTCTGAAATGCAGACACTCAGGTGTCTGTTCCTTAAGCTTTTATCCAGTTAGTGTTATGACAGGGATTTCCTTGAATAACAGGAGCTGGCAAAAAATAGAAAGGAAAAAAAAACCCACCACTCTGAAGCCATTCATTTATAAACTGAGGAACAAGTAATTCAAAACATCCTTCAAAGATCCACTCGTTCTGTACTCCAAATGAGGCTCTATGAAGAAGAGATTATAGGTCTAACCTTGAAAGTCATGGATTATACCCCACTTTGAAGGATATATGGACCTTGCTGGACACAATTTGGGTAGTATTTTCTCCAATAAATCATTGTAAAGTTCTTTGTATAAAGGGCATTTGAGTGTATAGAACTGTAACTGTTTGTAACTTTTTAAATACATGATTAAATAAGTGTATATCTGTTTTTAATCCCTTAAGAATTGTGCAACTAATAATACGGAATGTATATTTATACATTAAATTATCTTAAATGTTGAAATATTTCTTAGACTCATTTAATAATATCCCCCTGTTAATTAGATCATAAATATAGTGGTTTAGATTCTTTTAAACTCCTCAAACCTTTTAAACAACAAAACATGGTTAAATTATCTCTCTGATGAAAAATTTGTTATATCATGTTTAAACATATTATAAAATTCTTGATATAAGATGTTTGTTTTTCAATCTTTTGATTCTAATTTTATATTTTTCTGTTGCTTCATTATTTTACTAGGCGAGAAAGAATAAGAATACAAGTTTAGACTAGAAGAGGGTTCAAGTTCTGAATTACTGACATTCTGGAACTTATTGAGATTCAGGTTCTGGTTCTAACCTCCAAAGTGATTCACACCATAGCCAGAGTCTTCACAATTTCACTTCTCCTATAGGCAATTGATAGCATCCAGGGATTTAATACATCCAACACTTTGAATTAATATTATGCCTCTGCATGGTGCCATGTGTGTGTTCACATGAGCATCCTTCTTTAATATTATTTGTTACCAACAATGTTGCAGGCATGGATACATACACAAGTTTTTGTTTGCTTTAGTCATTTTATCTTATTGGATCTCTGAGGGATTCCATCTCCTGAGACATGAGGAATTGAGTCTGTATGACTGACTCTTCTTTTTAGTATATTTGGCTTTAGAACACCAACGTACAGCAAATCCTTACTAAGTACAGCTAACTGCAAAAATTAAATGCTTTTCATTGTAGTCACCATTTCACTATTATTTTATAGTTTTGAATATACTTGATTTATTCCAACTAATTAAACAGAAATTCTTTTTAAAACTCAATTTGTCCTATACGTTCAATAGTAGTAAACACATTTTTCCCTGAAGCATCTTTGATTTTAGGAAACAAGATATCTAAGACCCACGTCGATGTTCTCTTTTCCAAAAGATTATGATATTAGCTATTTCCCAAGGAGCCCTGCTTTCCTTTAAAATATTGAAAAACAAAATCAGGTTGTAAGACCACCCATGTCTGCCTAAGGATGATATCATCATCCAGCCACATTAAAGACAGAACAGGAAATGAAGTATATTTTAAGGTGATAAGTTCACCTTCACATTGCCATTGAATAAATCTGATTTTGTTAGAAAAATATTACTTATTTAGTTAGTTAGTTAATTAGTTAGTTAGGTATTTATTCATTCGAGAAGTTGTGAGTTTACAAAGCAATCATGCATACCATATAAGTTACCCATACATTGCTTCACCACCACCACCTTACATTGAGTGTTGTGATGCCTTTGTTGCAATTGATGAAAGAACATCATCATAATATTATCATCTATATTCCATAGCTCATATTTGGTGTATATATTTTTCTGACAAACTGTCCTATTATTAGCACCATGTATTAGTATTGTATATTTGTTATAGTTCATGAGAGAACATTTTCATGTTTGTACTGTTAACCATGATCTTCATATTCTTAACAGCTTATAATAGGGAACATTCTTGTGTATGAACTGCTAACCACAATCTTCATCTACCACCTAAATCATTATGTTATACAATCCCTATATTATACTCTAGCTTTCTGTCAATTGACATTAACCTTCATAGATTACTCCACAATAATTGGTTAACTTTAAAACTATCCATTTCCCCACCTTTATAATCCACCTTATAAAATATTCTACATGCATTCAGCACCAGGTTCCCCTTCTCAAACCACATTCTATCTCCTAGTAATCTATACCCTAGACTTTAACTCCATAAGTTTATTCATTGTATTTATTTCATATTAGTGAGAGCATACAATATTTGTCCTTTTGTGTCTGATGTTCATTGGTTGATTTGCTCTTAGATTGTTTCCATCAGTTAGCAATTATGAATAATGCTTCTATGAACATTGGTGTACCAATGTTTCTTCATGTCCTTGCTTTCACTTCTTCTGAGTGTATTCCTAGTAGGCTGGATTTCTGGATCTCATAGCAGTTCTATGTTTATCTTCCTGAGGAACTGTCAAACTGTCCTCCACAGATGATACACCATTCTAAACTCCCACCAACAGTGAAGGAGTGTTACAATTTCTCAGCATTCTCCCCAGCATTTGTAATTCCTTTTTTTATTTTTTAAATAATGGCCATTTGGTAAGGTGTGAAATGATATCTCATTGTAATTTTAATCTTCATTTCCTTAACAGGTAGTGATGCTGAGCAAATTTTCATTTGCTTTTTGGCCATTTGTATATTTTAAGAAAAATATCTTTTCAACTTTTTTGCCCAGTTTTTAACTAGGTTGTTTTTATCACTGAGTTGTATGATCTCTTTATATAACATGGAGATGAAACACTTATCATATATATGGCTTCCAAAAATTTTCTCACATTGAGTACACTGCTCTTTCATCTTCTAAACAAAGTCACTTGAAACACAAATGTGTTTAATATTGAGAAGGTCTCATTTATCTGTCTTTCTTTCAATGCCCATGCTTTGATTATAAGATTTCAAAAACTACAGCCTTTCACAAGATCTTGAATATGTTTCCCTATATTTTTATCTAGGAGTTTTATGGTTCTAGCTTTTATATTTAGGTCTTTGATCCATTTTGAGATAATTTTTATATAAAGTGTGAGATAGGAGTCCTCATTTTTTCTTTTAGCTATTGATATCCAGTTTTCCCAGCACAATTTTTGAATAGATTGTTCTGATCCAGCTGACAGGGTTTGATAAGCTTGTCAAAAATCATTTGACTCTAGAGGTGAGGGTCTACTGCCAAATTCTCAATTCATTTCTGTTGTTCAATAAGGCTATCTTTATGCCAGTACCATGTTGTTTTTACTGTAGTATCTAAGTAATATGATTTAAACTCAGGAAATGAAAGTCCTCCAACTTCATTCTTTTTTAAAAGACGTTTTAGCTATTCAGGGCTCTTGAACTTTTCAAATAAATTTGATAATTGGCTTTTCCATTTCTGAAAAAAAGATAGTGGGAAATTTATTGTGATTGTGTTGAGTATATAAATCTGTTTGGGTAAAACTAACATCTTAATGATTTTTAGTCTTCCAGTGTAGTTATAAGTGTGGGTGACTTAGCGAAGGGTCCGGTGATATAAGAAAGATGAGACAAAGTTCAAGAGAAAAGATGGGGTCAGGGGATTAGCAGAATGTATCTATCACACTGGCCCTGAAGCACAGACATCCCAGTGCTTTTATTAGCCCAGCAAAATTCGAGTTACATGCAGAGGAACACGGCTAGTGATTTCCTACTCTTGGAATTTGCTTGAAAAAAATATTGCAGGTAAAGTTTACTCCTTTAGTCTATCCTTATCTCATCCTTGAGTCTTGGTGCCAGCAAGAGTTCAAACAGTGCTCTCAAGGTTTTCCTCTTCAGCTAGTGTCTGGCATTCCAGACACTCTGACTGTGTCCTCATGCCAGAATTCCACATCTCAAGGATTCTTCCCAACATCTCCCCATTTTCTTTGTAATAAGAAGGAAAAAAAGATGGAAAAGTATACTGACACAATCTTTTATAAAAACTGTCACCTTCCTGATAGTTCAAGGTAAACCAATTTTGATAGTAACAGCAAGCCCAGATCGTTTTCTGCTATCTGAAATCTGAACTGAGCTGCGTGTGGGAAACAAAATAGCCATGGTGTTAGGAGTCTTTGGGGTGAAAAATTAATTTAAAGGTGTTTTAACCAAAGGGCCCTCAAGCTTCTCCCCCTTTTATTTGTTTTTTCTTGATTTCCAGATGTGGGAGAGAAGGGAGATGAAGCAACGGCCAGGGCCGTGATTCACTGTTCAGAGTGATGAACTTGGGAAAGGGCCTGGCAAATTAACCTAAGAATTAATAATAAAAGAAGAAACATGATTATTCCAATGAGAAATATTATCCAGATTCATAAGTTTAGGCCATGAAACCAATTAGAGGGATTTAACCACTGTAAATTATCATTATGTGTTTGAAACACGTTTTGCTGAGCAAGAAGTTGTATTTGAGATAGTTGGTGTTTCAGGCATTCCTGGAGAGCCAGTACTTCTCCCTATAAATGGAAGGAGAAGACTCCTTGAAGATGAGTTTTATCTTGTTCTGAAGAAAGTTGGGAGTTATTCCAAGGCAAAGGGATGACACAAATTTTAACATGTTCCCAGTTGCACTGCAAATCTTGTTTAGTAAGCAGAACTTGTTGTTTTTCACTTACCCAGATATGAGATGCTTTTAAAGCATCAAGTTTGGAAAGAAGATTATTATCAATGAGTTTGAGTCATAAGTTTGTTGGTAACATTGCTCATAAATTGATTAACAACATGAGCAGTTTAGACAGATACTGTTAAGGTGACTGCCATAGTGGTGGCAGTGGCAGCCATGATAATGTCTGAAATAATGAAAGTAATAAGCATACCAATGAATCTTTTAGGTTTCATTGTTTAAGACTTCCCCAAGTTACTCCCTGAGTATGGATAATATTATGGCATGGTTGTGTCTGGGAATTCCTTTGTTCCTCCATCATTATCTTCTCCATCCATGGCACTGGATTGAATGGGTGATCTTTCCAGCTCATGGTACAACTTCACATTCTTTGCTGGCAGCCACCAGGGGCCTGTTGGAGTAAGAACACAGGCATACACTTTCCCCCAAGTTATGAGGTTACAGGGTCCTTTTTAAGATCTGTCTTTTAACATTTCTTTGTACAGAATTTTAGCTTGTATTTGATGACTCCTCTGATGAGGGGAGAAATGTTTTTCAGCTGCTAACAGGCTGTTGTTATCACAATTTTAAAAATTTAAAATATATAGTGCTACATTTATTGTATTTCTATAGGCGGTATCCATAACCCCCCCTCCCCTTTTTTTTGTGTTAGATGACATGATATAAACTAGTTTGAGTAAGAGAATTTTGGAGATGTCTATAGAGTTGTGTTAACTGTTATATTCCAATTTTTAAAGATATATATACAAACATTGACATCCTTACCTATTTAAATTTAACTTTTAGCTGGGAAGTATTGAATTAACAGCTGATACTAGAGCTGTTGAATTAGAGCAAATACTAGAGTTTTGGTTGACTGTGTTTAGGATTAATGAATTTGATACTATAGATGCCAACTTGTGAGTATTTTGCTAATTCCTGAGGAAGGGGCCAGCCTCCTCAGGAAGGAACACAACACTCCCTGAGCAGTACATTTTAAGGTTTATGCATCAGTCTCTGGGACAGTGACCAGCTCCTCCAGGGAGGAATACAGCACCTTTTGAAATGTACTTTATCTCTTTTAATTTGTTACAAAACATCCTTGATGTGCTTACTATTTTAGTCTCCATTATTTTTCCTGAAATATGAAAAGTGTTAACTAACAAGGCATTGGTTTGTTGATTAACAAAGTTTTCTGCATGATGTTTTACTTTTAGGCTTGAACAATACTCACCAAACCTTTTTTTTTTTTTAATACATTCAGTTTCAGGACTGTCCAAACTCAAAACAAAAGATGTACATATACATTTAATAAAATATGTTTATGTGTAACAGACAAGTTATTAAATTATTTAATTATGTAATGTATTGCATTAAAGTTTTGATTAGTATTTAAGTATGTTATACATAATTCAAAGACTTTTAGCTAGCAGACATCTAAAGAAAAAACTTTTATTTTTTATGCATTTAAGATTCTTAGTAGCATGATTAGAATGACCTTAATTTCTCTATTTTGTATAATTTGAAGCATAGGTAACAACAAATTATTATTTCCTATTTGGGCTGTGGGGCAGTACATTAACTTGTAATTTTAATACCTGCATTGGTTTTGTTGTTAACATTATAATTGGAATTGCCTCTGTAGCTCACAGTGTTGAATATAAACTTGATTTATTGTTGGCTATTTTACAGGAAGGTGAATGTGGGCTGGCTTGACTTGTTTAAGAAGATACTAAAGAAAGCCTTAGCAAGTTTTAAAACAAAGTGATAGTGACATAACTGGTTATTAATATTTTGCAACAAACTAGCAATATTTGGGACTGCTGCATAGTGAAGTGGTGTTATTTTAATTTACTATAATTTACTGTTATGCACTTCCCCTGGCAACCCCTAATGGCTGCTTTCTTTTTGTAGCTATAGACTTGCTTCTTTAGCAGAGGTGGGGTAAATCAGATAAACTTGAGTTAAAGCATCTGCCTTTTGATTTTTAGGCAGAGAGGTAGTTTCTCTGACACATATTATTATTTTATTTTAAAATAATTAAAATTATGATTAATAACATTATACTTTTATCTAATATTATACTGAAACATTATTAAATT
>JAQZBX010090643.1:0-12486 GCA_029593785.1 Cabassous unicinctus
TAAAACACTCTCACAGAAAAGTTGTAAGTATGTTTTGTAGACTTTATTTTTCTTTTTTCTGAACTACTTGTAAGTTGCTAACATGATGCCCCATCACCCTCAAATTTCCCACAAATGAGGACATTCTCCTACATAACCACAGCATAATCATCTAAATAAGGACATTTACATTGATATTTTAGTACTATTGAATCCTCTGACTTCACTCAAGTTCTTTATAGAGATGTGAATCCACCTAGAATCATGTAGTTCATTTAGTTCTTTTTATTCTCCTTTAACTCAGTGTAGTTTTACTTTGCAATTCTTTTTTTAGGAGAGAGGCTGAGCATTTCTTTACATGTTTAGGGGCTATGTTTATTTATTTTCTGTGTGCTCTTCCCTCATTGTTGGTCCTTTTAGTTTCAGTTTCTGGGAGGTGATTAGCCCTTTGTGAGAGGACTTGTGTATAATTTTTCCCAGTTTGTCATTTGTATTTTGACTTTGCCTATGTTGTTTTTGTGTGTGTGAAAAAAAGTTATGTAGTAAAATTTGCCAATATTTTCTTTTCCACCTTCTGGATTTTAAGACATATTAAGAAGGCCTTTCCCATCCTATGGTTATGAAGGAATTCACCTCTGCTTTCTTCTAGTGCTTATATGGTTTTGTTTTTTACATTTAAATCCCTGATCCACTTGGAGTTTATCCTGGTGCAGATGTCAGGAATAGATCCAACTTTATCTTTTTCCAAATGGCTATATAGTGGTCCCAGCACTATTTATTATTAAAAATTTCATCTTTAGGTTCCTATGCCCTTGCTAATTTTTTTTTTTAGGAGGTACTGGAGATTGAACCCAGGACCTGGTACATGGGAAGCAGGCACTCAACCGCTGAGCTACATCTGCTTCCCAAAGAGAGTTGGTATTCTCGTTTGTTTGTTTGTTTTTAGGAGGTACTGGGGATTGAACCTGGGACCTTGTACCTGGGAACCACTTGAGCTACATCTGCTCCACTTGCTTATATTTTGAAATCTAGTATGTGGGCCCATTTATTCACGGTTTTATATTATAAGAAAAATTCTTAATATCTGATATTTTTTACTACTTTTATATGTATATGTTTATGGTCATAATTAAATAGATATCAATGCGAAAAAAGTTCATCTTTATCCCATTGATTTGAGATGGTGCACTCATATACAAAATTCCCATATTTATTTCTGATTCTATTTTTTGAGCTTTCTGTTCTGTTCCATTGGTCTGACTGTCTATTAATGTGCCAGTGTCATACAGTTTTAATTATAGAGGCTTTATAGTTTATTTTAATAGTGGCGTGGCTAGACCCCTTTTATTTTTTTAGTTTTCTTTTTTGTTTTTGCCTTTTATTTTCTATATAAAGTTTAGTATTAGCTTGCTTAGTTTCAAAAGAAAGCCTATTATTTGGTGTGGGGGGGAGTTATATTAAACTTCTAAATTAACTTAGGGAGAATTGACATTTATGATCTTGAGCCTCTCCATCCAAGAATGTGATATGGCTTTCTACTGTTCAAGTCTGCTTTTATGTCTTACAGGAGTATTTCCAAGTTTACTTCAGGTTGATTCTACACACTTCTTGTTAAGTTTATGCCTAGTATTTTTTCCAGTTTTATTATTCCCATAAAAGAGTCCTTCTCTCCATTATATCTTCTAACTGGTTGTTGTTTGTATGTATAAGGCTATTGATTTCTGTCTTCTCCTGGGGTTCCTTAAGAAAACAGAACTTGAGCCAAGGCTTATTTTCCAATGTTTTTTTGGGGTTATAATTCCAGGGGAGTGAGAATCATGGAAAAAGGGAAGAAGGGAAAGAAAATTCAAATTGGTGTGTTACTAAGTTGGCCAAAGCTTCACAAGCAAACAGCCAGTTTTTGATCAGGTGGGATGTATTTGGATAGGCTCTGCAGAATCACTGCACCTTGAAACAGTCATTTGCAGCAAGTGAGGGAGAGAAATTTATCTGCCAGTTCCTTTATGGCTCCCGTTTCTCATTAGGTAAGGTTTGTCCCAGAGTCTTAACTCTACCATAGTTCCGGGTTGTATCACCCAGACCCTCTGGGTAGCCACTAGGAAAGCCAGATCCTATCTTCTATGGCATTGTGTCTCATCTGAATCCGGAAGTGGCAGAAGGAACCAGTGGCTATGGCTTTCCATTGAGCAAGCAGTCAAGGGCCTGGAAGGTATGTGGGACCAAATTCACCCGGGAAGCACAGATATTGGGTCCAATACAGTTTCCACATTTTAATATTATATCCTGTTACCTTTGAAGTCTCTTACTTTTTGTAGTGGTTTTTCGACTAATTCTTTTGTGTTTTCTAGGTATACAGTGATGTTATCTGAAATAGAAATTTTCACTACTTTTTTTTTCAATTCTTATATATCTAATTTTTTTTATCTTGTCCAATGTGTTGGCTAGCACCCCAATGTTAAACAGTAGTGTCGATAATGGGCAGCCTTGTCTTATTTGGACTTTTACAGGCATGCCTTCAGTGTTTTCCTATTAAGAAAGATATTGGCTTTGGCTGAGAGAATATGTTTTTTATAGTAGTGAAGTATTCCATTTATTCCTATATTACTGAGGTTTTTTTACATCAAAAATTGTCGAATTTTATTAGGAGGCTTTTTAGCACCTCTACAGATGGTCATGTGATTTTTTTCACTGAATCTATTAAAGTAATTAAAGTAATTAAATTCTATTAAAAGATTCTCTAATATTGAACCCTATTTACATTTCTGTAATATCCGCTTGGTCAAGGTATATTATTTTTTATTGTGTTGTTGGGCTATGCATGTTAATATTTTATATTGGGTTTTTGAATCAATGTTCATAATTGAGATTGGTCTATAGTTTTTACATATACAATCTTTAGCAGGTTTTGGCATTCATGTTATACTTGGTTTATATAAAAAAACTTTGAATTTTTACTATATTCTAGAATAGTTTGAATAGAGTTGGAATTAACTGGTGCTTTAAAAGTTTAACAGAATTCCCCTGTAAAACTGTGTGTACCTGATGCTTTTTTGTGTGTTTAGATGTTTGTCAACTTCCTCTATTTCTTTTATGGAAATTGATCTGTTTAGTTTTGGTAAATTATACTTTCCTGGAAAAGTATCTATTTTATCCTGGTTATCACATTCATTTACATATATTTTTACAAAATGGTTCTTATGATTTAACAAAATTATCCACTCTTTCCATAGGCATTTCTTCCTTATCGTTTTGAATTTGTGCTTGATCTCCCTTTTCCCATTTGATTAGGTTAGCTGGTGGTGTTTCTGTTTCACTGACTTTTTTTGGCAGTGACTAGCTTTATTTTTTTTTTACCTGAAGGATTCATATTTAATGCTACTTGAAACATTTTCTAACTCTGTAGTGTTTCCTCCTTTATATTTATTAATTCCCTCCCTCTACTTTGGTGTATTTTAGACATGGAGAAACTTGGGCTGACCACACACTCCATATAGATGTTGTACCAGTCAGGGTTTTAATTTACAAGCAATTGAAGCTGACCCTGACTGATTTAGGCAGAAAAGGAGTTTATCAAAATGATATTGGGTAGGTCACAGAAATGTCGAGAGGGCTGGAGGGTGAGTTTTGAGGTTAAACAGCCAGGAAAAAACACCCCAAACCACAACTCAGAACTAGCTCTGGTGAGAAATCCACTGCCACTACTTCCTACCTGTTCCTTCCCTTTTCTGTCAGGTCCTAAGACACAAGGAACTCTGAGTGGTGGCCACTGGTCTCTAGTATTGTCATAGCAAGGCAGAACATGTGGATGGTTGCCACTGTCCTTGATTCCTGTTTCTCTTTTGCTCAGCCAGTACCTCAGCTGGTTGGGGTTCTTCACCTGGTGAAGTGATCTAGTCTTAATTTCTGAGGAGTCTGACTCCTTTGTGGTCCTACCAGTGGGTTTTGGGTGTTGGAAATTTAGAGTACTCTGAAACATCATCATCAAATGTCTCCATTCCAATTCTCAACGTCCTAGGCTTTCCTAAGCATGTTCTCAAGTTCACATGTAAGACCGGGTGAAATAATTTGGCAACTTGCAATATTAAACTCTGAGTTTTGTTTTGTGCTATCTTACCCTGGAGCTACAAGGTATAAGAGATCCTTTTAGCACTGCCGTAGAAAGAATGACCAGCACAAAGACCTAAATTCTTGGTCATTCCTTCTCCAGCACAAATGCCGCACGCCCATCATTACTATTCTGTCGTAGTGAACACTAAGGTCCTCCTCCCCCCAGGTAGCAAGATGATTATTTAATTAGGTGCCTAAAGAACTGTTGGGAGGGCTGCAGAAGCAATCTTGAGGCTAAACTGTCAGAAAAGACTATCAGAACCTGTACCCTAGCTGTAAGGGAGACTGGGAAAGAAAGTATTCGGCATTTCTTGCTTCTATAATCGGAGTTGGTCTCTGCCTCACCCAGAAAGTTTATAAGGTGGGAAATTCCCCCAATATAGAAAAACTTTCAGATACTGGGTGGCCCAAACAAATGACAGTATATACTACAGATATCTATGGCCGGGAAGTGGATGTGGCTCAAGAGATTGGGCTCCTGTCTACCATATAGGAGGTCCAGGGTTCGATTCCTGGGGCCTCCTGGTGAAGGTAAGCTGGCCCGTGCAGTGTGCTGGCCCGTGCGGTGTGCTGGCCCACACGGAGAGCTGGCGCAGAAAGATGACGCAACAAAAAGAGACACAGAGGAGAGACAATAAGAGACACAGCAGAACAGGGAGCTGAGGTGGCACAAGAGATTGAGCACCTCTCTCCCACTCCAGAAGGTCCCAGGATCGGTTCCCAGTGCTGCCTAAAGAGAAGACAAGCAGACACAGAAGAACACACAGAGAGCAGTCAGCGAGTGCAAAAACAGTGGGGGTGGGGTGGGAGAAATAAATAAAATTTTTTTAAAAAATCAACAAGTTGAGAAATAAAAAGGGAGCAACCCTTTTAAAAAAAAAAAGATATCTATGGCCATTTAGGGTCTGGAAGTCAGGTTGATTGCAATGGGATTTGAAGGTGTCCTATTTTCCACTCTCTTTCCTGGGCGAGGGGACTTAGTTCAGAGAATTAATGGGAATACGCAGAAAGGACAAATCCAAAAATGATTTTAAAGGCATACTCAATAGGACTTAGTGATTGCTTACTTATAAGGTATGTGAAAGAGAGGAAGTAGTGAAGATTTTTAATTTGACAGGAGTGGGGGCATTGAGAAGGGGGGTTGACCTAGAATGAATTATAGCAACTTTAGTTGCAGTGTGGCATTATAAACTTTAGTGATTTGAAGGGGTATTAACGGAATCTTACTCAATCCTGGCTGTGTTTTTGACCAGTCATTCCTTATCTGGATACTTCCAGTGACAGGAAGTGGTTATATAATGTTATTCCCAAAGAATTGTGTGACAGCTCTGAATGTTAGAACCTGGTCCCAGTGTTACCTATTTAGAATATGCAGAACACATTTCATTCTTTCTCAACTTGAGAGCCCTCCAAATATCTTGGCCAAATGTCGCCAATGATTCAGTCATTCCTTAGGATAGGACGTGGTTTTGAGTCCTATCCTCACCAATCCAATATATCTCCTCTGAACATGGTACCGGAACTGAGTAAAACCACCCAGATTTAGACTGTCCAGGGCAGTTCAGCACAGGACTATCATTCCTAATCTGGACACTGCTTCTGAGAATGCAGCTGGAGATTCCATTAGCTTTGTTCTGGCAGCCGCACCACACTGTTGACTCGCACTGAGCTTCCTGTCAAGTAAACTTAGTTTTCCTCTGTACTTTTGCTAAGCTATCTTTTCTCCATTCTGTTCTTGTGCTGTTGATGTATTGTTTTATTTTAGCCCAGGAACAGGGCCTTATATTTAGTCCTGGTAAATTTCATTGTTTTTGCAATTGGTCCTCCATGCCAGTCTGTCCCTGTGAGAGGGAGCATGGGACCTAGTTTGGGGGCAAGTCGTTGAGACTGATCCATAGCAGTCAGGCTGCTGTGTTAAGTCTGGCTTGTGTTGCATTTGAAGTAACTGCGGAACATGCAGCAATCATTTGGGCAAATTTGCCCAGAGCTCAGGAGAGGGATCTGGGCCAGTGATGGAATTTTGGTGATCACTGGGCTACAAGTAGTAGCTGGAATCATGGGAGTGGATGAGATCATTCAAGGAAAGTGTGATGAGACAGAAGGAAGAGAAGCTAGGACAGAATTCTGGGGCATACACACAGAGACAGAGAAGAAGGAATCAATGAAGTCAAGAGAGGTAAGAGGAGATCAGAGGACTGCTTTTGCAGGGGGAGTTCCAGTTGCCCCTTCTTCCTCCCAGGGCTCTAAAAGATAGAGCACACACAAGAACCTGTTGGCCTATGGGTTCAACAACAAAGAAACACAAAAGATCTGTTTCTTCACTGAAAAAAACTCAGTTGGAGAAAGCCATTTGGGCCTGAGGCCAGAGTGGAGCTTCCTACTCTTTCTGATGAAGTTGATATAGGAAGAAATGGGTTAGAGAGGAAGGTAGAAGTGTGGCAGTGAAAGAGAAGAGCACTAAAGCAAAGGAGAGGGAAGCGGTTTTATGCATTTGTGATGTAAAGTAACCAGAAAGATAATGGAGTGACACAGACTACCAGATCTAGGCCTGATAGAGAAAGAAATACAACCAAGTGATGAAAAGGTGTGAAAGTAAAGAGCTTTCCACATTGGTGGCTGCATTTTAAGACCATTTGTGTTTTACTCATAGGTATTTGTGAAATTGAGGACAGAGTGCAATGGGTAGAAGCCTTAACAGGAAAATTCCCATTAAAGGCCTCTTTGCAGTTCTTTCTCAGAGTGTAAGTACCCACTTTGTTCAAAACCTGGAGAGTGACTGGAGAAATAAGGCAGTGAACTGGTTTATCTGTGGGCCAAATGCTTTGGGGCAAGCCGTCTAAAAGGCAGGCAAGTCACTCAGAAGTGGGTCCGTTGCCCTTTCCTCTGCACTTGATCAAGGGCTTGTAAGCACAGCTGAAGCCTTTATCATGAATCTGATATATGACTTCTAAGAAACTTTCAGCCCCAAAATATGCACCACAGAAAAAGAAAGAGAAAAAGAAAACCCCAACTACAGCATCTCATTCTTTTTAAAATAGAACAATGGCCACTCCCACCACGTCTGGAACCCACCTGTGTCTGAGCCCATAGCCTCTTGATTCCCTCTTGTATTCAGAGATGAACTGTGCACTGGATTCCCTCCACTCACTCAGTTCCCCCTATACTAGATTTTGACAACTAGCATTCAAATATGTTGTTATTTTCTGAGAGAATAATATAATGAATCCATCACCATCTACAACAGTTATCAACTCAGGGCCAGTCTTGTTTCATCTACACCCCCACCCACTCCGTCCCTGGATTATTCTGAAGCAGATCCCAGACATTGGATCATTTCATCTGTAAATATTTCAGTATGCACCAGTGGGGAATGAGTTAACAAAACCCTTTACCCTTATTCATTAGATCTTTAGTGCCCTTGGCAACACTGGTTATTATAAAAATCTTGTCCGGTCAATTGCCTCTGGACTGGGAGAAATGTAAATACCTGGTAGGAAACCATGGCTTTGGACTTCTCTGAGGGTGGTGACTCTTGGAGCTGTCCTGTCCCTAGTGGATAACCTGAAAGCTATGCTAATGGAGTCATTAGAGGGGCTTTTTCCTTCCTCTGGGGGATAAAACTTTGAAGTCAGGGCAGCCCCCACACCTCCTCAAGATGGATCTCACTGCCGTGCCGAGCTGAGCCCAGGGATAGGGACTGCTGCAAGGGTCCCCCCAGAGGAACACGTAGCACTGCTCTGCTGGCAAGGCGCGACTCCTAAGAAGATCCCCAGTTAGACACTGAGTGTCCCTGAGAGCTGCACACAGCCACAATACCACTAACATGCCTGAAAAGTTAACAGTTCCTTTGTAGTTGTTTTGTGTCTCTTCATTCTCCTTTAATCCACAGACTCTGCCTCCATCTCTCTTTTTTTCCTCTTGCAGTTTATTTATTGAAAAAAGCGAGGTCATTTGTTCTGTAGATTTTTTTTTTTACAGTTTAGACTTAGCTGATTGGAAAGCCCTGGTGTCACTTAACGTGTTCTCCTGTGCTTTATATTTCCTGTTCTTTGGTAATTGAACGTAGAAGTCTGCTCAGATGCAGGTTTGATTTCAGGCAAGACTACTTGGTAGGAGGGAGATAATATCTGGTTGTCTCTCTTTTTATGACTTTGGCAGCCACTGATGTTCAGTGCCTAAGTCCGTTAATGCATTAATGATTACAAAATGGTGATGTTCTATTTCTCATTCTCTCGTAATCAGGCTCTTCTAATCACTACTCCATCAAAACTACTCTTGTCACGGTTGACCAATGTCCTTCCTCATGGAATTGTGAGAACTTAATGCTCAATGAAGGTTACCAATTCATATTTTACTACTAGTGGTAAGGGCACAGATAATGGAGGATGTGCTCTATTCCCCCCACCCCCTTAGGTGGGCTTTGGTTTCCAACAGCATTCACCTGCCAGCTCCTGTTTGAGAGATTTGCCTTGGCCTACTGGGTACCTCTTTGCTTGCATATTAGAGAACTAGAAATGTCTGGAAATTTGTGTACTCTACTCCTTAACCAGGCGAAGGGACAGAAAATGCAGAGCTCCTGAGGAAGGATCACACCAGGAATGTTCCAGAAGCAGTGAGGCTGCCAGCTTGGTTGGAGCCAAGGGAGTGAGGGATGTAGTAGAGGAAGGCAGAGGGTTGATGGGAGCGGGGAGGGGACTCATGTAGGGCCAGTGCATGCTGTCTTAAGGCCTTTGGGTTTTCCTCTGAGTGAGGGAGGAAGACACTGGAAAGTTTTCAGCACAGAAGTGATATCATTTAACCTGAATTTTAACAGGATCACTCTGGCAGCCTTGTTGAGAATAGACCATAGACGCCAGGGCAGAAGCGGGGAGACCAAGTAGGAGGCTACTGAAGTGATCCAGGTGAGAGATGGTGGTGGAGGGGGATATATTCTGAAGGTAAAGCCAACGGGATTTTCTGTTGGATTGGTTGTTCCTAGCAAGAGAAAGAAAGGAGTCAAGAATGGCTCCAGGATGCTGGAGTTGCCGTATACTGAGATTGGAAGCCTATGGAAGGAAGAGGTTTAGGGAGAGCCAGACTTCCCTGGGGGCTACATTACAGAAGGATGTCTTGTAAACAGCTTCTGCTCATTTTGTTTTGAAAATTCACTGGTTTTTTTTTTTTAATTATAAACCTTACTCTTGATTTCTCTCAGACTTGTAAATAAGATAAGGGAAATGGAACTCAAAGAATCATAATAAATGAGAGCACTGAGATTTACAGGGTATGAAAGTAGACTGGGATGGAGGCGGGTATGTATGTGGTTTGCTTATTCATACTGTAATTTAGTCAACCTTTTGATGGATATTTAGAGTCTTCATGATTTTTAGCCATTATAAATAATGACTTAACATCCATGTATATACATTATTGTGCACATCTTTGAAAAATTTTTGTTGCTCTGATAGGCAAAGATATCACATTTTTAAAATTAGCATTTTCTGGACATATGGTTTGGGGCCATTTCTCTTTTTTCTGTGAAATGCTTATTCATGTCCTTTGCCCACGTTTTCCTATTAGGTTGTTCATGTTTATCTTTATGTTTATGTATTTTGTTTATTAAATGTGTAGCAAATGTAGCTCCCTATGTATTGATCATCTCAGCTTTGTTTCAGGGTCTCTCACCATGTAGACATTTTTTATTTTTAGCAAGTAATTCTGTAAATCGCTTCTTCCTCCTTTGTTTACTTGTCGGCCTCCACCCTCCCTGAACTGGGAGCCTGTGATCACTGGGGCCACTTCTGACTGACTCAGGGCCCTCCCATCAGGGTCCGGAGTAGGTGAGATCATGGTCAGTTTCCTTCCCTCCCGGAGCACTCCCCTCTGCATGGGCACTCGCTTAACTGCCAAGTAGAGCCTCACAAGTCTGTCCCACTGACCTGCAAGGTGTCTGGGGCATAATCTGTGGATTTTCCCTCTCGGTCCCTATACTTCTCTCTGTTACAACATTTATCATAATATATCGTGCCTATTTGTTTGACTTAGTCATATCTGTATTCTTAGTACATAGCAAAGCCTTTCACTGGAGACTACATCAGCGTAGCTCAGCTTATTTTGCCTTCTTTGCAGATTAAGATAAATGCCTTGCTATTACTTGTTAAAAGGCAGTAGCAGCCAAAGGACAGCTTGGCCTCCTGAGTGTGGATGGCTGCTTTTCTGTCCCCTCACATGGCTCCTTTTCTGTAGTTATTTCTGTTCATTACCACCAAGTCATGACTTCCTGTTAGAGGCTTCCAATTCTGGCAGGAGTTGGTTCCCATTTCACAAGAAATAAGTCTGTTATGTTGTGGCTTTTGGTGCTGACAAGAAATCAGTGGTTTGGGGTCTTTGGCCATGAGAACTATGTAATTAGAAATTAAACTAAGGCTTAAATAGTTATTTAACTCCACCCCAATTTTCACACCCAAAAGAGAATTCTAATATTGCTTTTCTCCAAAAGAAACATACTTTTCAAAGCTTTAGCCCCTAAAATGTCATCCTGATCAATGTTATCAACTAAATATGAAGTAAATGAAAATTGTTGTTAGATAATTACTTCCATGGCAGATACCTAATTCACAAAGTTTTTATATTTAAGCTCTTTTGAACTTTAAAGATAAGATAGCTCTCATACTGTATAAACTGTTTAGGCGTAAGTAAAGATGCAAAACTCTTCAAATCATTTTATGATCTAGTATAAGCCTGATACCAAAGTCAGGTAAGGAGATCACAATAAAGAAAGGAAAACTAGATCAATCTCACTTAACATAGTTATGAGAAACTCATTCTAGATGTGTTGTATTTACATGTAAAAAATGAAAAACTTCTAAAAGAGAATGTAGTTGAATCTTAATCTGATCTCGAGGGCAGGAAAACCTTTCTAAATACAAAAACGGAGGGGACAACTAGACTCTCAGAAGTTATTAGAAGGGGGCGGGAGGGGAAGAGGAGAGAGATGGGTTAGCGTCCTTGCATTTTAGTGTGCTTGTTAATATGTTCCGGACTGCTGCTCATGGATTCATTCAAAGCTATGTGTTATGTGGGCTAATGGAGGGGAAAGGAAGGGCATTTAGGTCAGCTGAGGCGATGAGGAGGCCAAGGAAGTTTACCTTGAACTGTAAACAATAAAGGGTTCTTCCTTCTAGCAGATGTGCTTTGAGCAAAGCAAGTAATAAAACCAAGTTGGCATTCAGAACATTCTTTTCCTCTCCAGGTACCTGGGGATAAGTCTGCAGGCAGGTAGGTGCCCTCTCAGATCTTAGCTTCTCCCATGCTGAGACAGGAGCTTAAAGAAACACCGGTTGCCCTGTGGTCTCCTGGGCAGAGGAGCTTTTATGGATTTGCAGTTAAGAGCTTGCCAGCGGCTGTGAAGTGGTTTTGACAGTTCCTTCCAGTCAGAGGAGTATTTGGAGATGATGAACCACCTGGTAAAACTCCATTTGGAGCCCTTGCTGACTGCTTGACTCCCCCCCCCCGGGGTGCTGCTCCCATCCAAGCTGTGACTCCTTTTCCTCTCCCTCCTACACCTCAGACTTACTCTTAGTACTTTGTGGGATTTTTTTAATTTTTTGTTTTTTAATTTTTTCTTTATCGTTTTTATTATTATTTTGTTTTTTTTAAATTTTTTCTTTGTTTTTTTCTTTATTGTTTTGATTATTCTTTTTTTGCGCACAGTACTTAATGTGCGCCAAGCGTAGATATTTCTACGCTAGTCATATATGGCACTGGTTTGCCTTATAGTTTCTGGCTGTAGTGTCATGTTAGAAAGCATTCCCAGCTGCCAGTGCTACATAAATGTCCACCTAATTTTTTTTACTACTGTCATAGCTTTGGTATTTAAATGTGAATCTTTAATCCAGGCAGAATTTACTTTGGTTATATGTGGTATGAGATAGAGAGTCCTTCATTCGTTCCACAGAGATTTACTGAGCCCCCTCAAGGCACCAGGCACTCTTCTAGGCAGTTAAGACATTTTAGGAAGATTTTCATCAGTATTAAACCTCTGATACCTTATTTCTAACAATCAAGTGACCAGGTTTTCTGAATGCTTTTCAAATTTTTGTATTTTAGGAAAAAAGAGTTGGAGGCTCTTGTGCTGGCTTTATGAGCTCATTTTGCTATAAAATTGTGCTATTTTTTTCTCATTTTCTAGACTTTTATCCTAGGTCCTTCCCCTAAATGTACACTGTCCCACAGTCCCAGTCTTTTCACCTTTATTGCTTTCTTCCTGTGGAATTAGGTTCTTTTTTGGCTCCTCACCAACTGCCTCGCTCATCTGGCATTCAGAGCTCTTTGACCTACATAGCTCTAGTTAGTGGGTGGCAGCTTTTTGACAGCACTATAGTATGTGGTTGAGAACCAGGTTCCAGAAGTAGATTATCT
>JAQZBX010090644.1:0-12480 GCA_029593785.1 Cabassous unicinctus
AATGTGACAAAATATTAAAATTGGTGGATCTGTGTATCTGGAGGAAGGTGTTGTTGGAGTTCTCCTTAGGTGTTTTGTATTATTTTTGCAACTCTCAAAATAAACCATCAAAAAAAAAAAGCAACTATATGCTAAAAAGAGTTACCAGTTCAAAACAAAACAAAAACAAAAACAAATGGAGCAGTTATCAATCCTTTAGCTTTCTATACTGTTTGAAAAGCCAAAAATGGACAAGCCAGGCAAAATATCAATCTAGAAGGAGAGATTGAGATGACCAGAAATTTAAAATGAGCATTTCTATTGTCCTGTCAACTGCTTTTACCATTAACATGTTCAGCGGTTTTATTGCTGAATAGCTGACATGCAATAACTGTGTATATTTAAAATATTCAGGTTGCTAAGTTATATCATGTGTGATCATCAGTGTAATCAACTCCACAATCAAGACATCACTGCACATTCTCCACCGGCCTCTTTGTAAGCCTTCCTCCCCCATCCTCCACATACCCTACTCTTCCCGCTTCCCAACCATGTCACAAGCAGCTGCTAATTTTCTTTCTGTCACTATACATTAGTTTGCATTTTCTGGAATTTTATGTAAGTGGAATCATACAGTGTATATTTTGTTTTGTCTAGCATCTTTCACTCAGCATAATTATTTTGAGATTCACCTTGCATGTATCAATAGTTCTTTCCTTTCTATTGCTGAGTAGTATTCCTTGGTATGAATATAACCCAGTTTGTTAATCCACTCACCTGCGGGTGGACGTATGGGTTGTTTCCATTTTGTGGCTATTACAAATAAAACTACCTTGAACATTCAGGTACAAGTCATTGAATGGACATAAGCTTTCATTTCTGTTGGTTAAATATCTAGGAATGAAATGACTGGATCATGTGTTAGGTATGTGTTTAACTTTTGAAGAAACTGCACATGATTTCAAAGCTGTTGTCCTGTTGTACATTCCCAGGAGCAGGGCATGTGAATTCCAGTTCCTCCACATCCTTGTCAATGCTTGATATGATCAGTCTTCTTTTCATTTTAGCTATTTTAATAGGTGTGATATTATTTAATTGAGGGTTTAATTTATGTTTCCCAACCACCGAAGATGTGGAACATCTTTTCACGTGCTTATTTTCCATCCGTATATCTTTGGTGAATGGTCTGTTCAGATATTGTGCCTATTTTTTTTGCTGAGTTACTTGTTTTCTTATTGTTGAAAGTTGAGGGCCCTTTATATATTCTGAATACAAGTCCTTTATCGGATATATTACTTGCAAATATTTTCTCCCACTCTGCGCTTGGCTTTTTAATTTGCCAAAAAAAAAAAACAAAAAAAAACATCTTTCAAAGAATAGAAATCTTTATTTTGGTAAAGTCTAATTATCAATTTAGCCTTTCATGAATCATTATTTGGGTGACATATCCAAGAAACCTTTACCTAGCCCAAGGACACAAAGATTCTCCTATGATGTCTTCTAGAAATCTAGGTGCTTTTAGGTTTTATATTTAGGTGTATGCTCAATCTTGAGTTAATTTTTGCATGTGGTGCAAAGTACACATCAAAGTTAAACTTTTTTCTATATGATAACTAGCTGCCCCAGCACCACTTGTTGAAGGACTGCCCTTTCTCAAGTGAATTACTTTAACAGCTTTGTTGAAAATCAGTTATTTATAAATGTGTGGGTCTCTTTATCAACTCTATTCCATTGATCTATTTGCCTATATTTATGCCAATAACATTCTGTTTATATAACTATAAATCTTGAAATCAGGTAGTATTAGTTCTCCAAAATTGTTATTTTTAAGCTTGTTTGGGCTACTTCGCTTTGACTACAGTGCTTTGCATGTTCACATGATATTCAACCTCAAGTGGTATTTACAACTTCATATATAGCATAACAACTTTACAATAGTATGCTTCCATTTTTCCTTTTCTTAAATTCATGCTATTGTCATACATTTTAATCTTACATATGCTATGAATCTCACACTGCATTATTTTTGCTTAAAGAATCAATTATCTTTTAAAGCAATTTAAATAATAAAAATATATTCTATATTTACACAGTTTCTGACCAATTCCAGTACTCTTATTCCTTTTGGCCCATCCACATTTCAGTCTAATTTCATTTTCCTTCTGCTCACAGGACTGTCTTTAACCTTTCTTGCAATGTGGGGTTGCTGGTGATGATTTCTTCCAGCTTTTGTATCTGAAAAAGTAATCGTTATTTCACAGGATCTCTGTACATAACTCATCTTTTTTGCCTTCTGGCTGCTTTGAAGATTTTCTCCTTCATGCTGTTTTTGAGCAATTTAGCTCTGATGTGCTTTGAAGTAGGTTTCTTCGTGTTCCTTGTGCTTGGGGTTCATTGAGCTTCTTGAATTTGTAGGTTTACAATTTTCATCAAATTCGGAGACTGTGCAGCCCTTCTTTCTCCAAATGTATTCTTCTGCCCTGGGCCTTCCCTCTTTCCTCTCATTTCACATGTATTAGTTCTCTTGGAGTTGTCCCACAGCTCACTGATGCTCTGGTCATTCTTTTATCTCTCCCAGTTTCCTTTTGGATAGTTTCTACTGCTGTCTTCAAGTTCATGTGAAAAAAATTATTTTATTTATTTATTTCTCCCCACCCTCTCATTGTTTGCATTTGCTGTGTCTGTTTGTTACGTGCTGGTCTCTTTTTTTTTTCAGGAGGCACTGGGAACCGAACCTGGGACCTCCCACGTAGGAGGGAGGCATCTAATCGCTTAAGCCACCTCCACTCCCTGCTTTGTTGTGTCTCTCATTATGTTTTCCTCCATGTGTGTCTTGCTGCATCCTCTTGTTATGTCAGCTCACCGCACAAGCCCCTTGCGTCAGCTCGGTGTCTTGCTCATCTTCTTTAGGAAGCACCAGGAACTGAACCCAGACTTCCCATGTGGTAGGCGGGAGCTCAGTCACTTGAACCACATCCTCTTCCCTCATGTATCTTTTATTCTCCAATTTCTAATCTGCCGCTCATCTCATCTATTTAGTTTCCATCTCAGACATTGACGTGTTCATCTCCAGAAGTTTGATTTGTGTCTTTTTTATGGCTTCCATGTGTCTATTTAATTTTTTGAACATATAGAATACAGTGATAATGACTATTTTAATACCTTGTCTACTAATTTTCACATCCATGTCAGTTCTTGGTCTATTTTGATTTATTGATGTATCTTCTTATGATGGGTGCAATTTCCTCCTTCCTTTGCAGGCCTAGGGATCAGGAAAAGCAAAAGCAGGGAATTTCCTTCCTGACCTTTCAAAAGCTCAGCATAGTTCTCTGAGAGGCCAGAAGATTAAGAAAGATGTAATAGAATGCTTAATAAACCTAATGCAGACTAAAAAAACATGCTTTTTTGGAATATACATACATATACATATGTGTATGTATTTTTTTAATGTGCTCTTCACCTCAATCTTAAAAGTAGTGAAATAATGATTTTTCTTTCATATCTTATTGCTGGAATTTCTTCTAACACAGATTCTAATATGTATTCATGAATTTTATTCTCTAGCAAATACGGTGCACAAACAAAATCGAATCTCTCCTTGAATGATCGAGAAGTGAGTAATACATTGTAGTCACTCTTCCAATGATACTACCCTGCCAGATATAGAAAATGGACTAAAAAGTACTGAAACCAACTCAGACAAGAAAAAAAATACCAATAGTATTCCCATCATCTATTGATCAAAACAGGCTAACACCAAAGAGCTTATCCTTTCAGATATTTTTCTACTTACATATATATTTTTATGTACATATATTTTTATAAAAATGAGATTATCTTGTATATACCGTTTTATACCCTGTTTCTTTGAATCAATGATTCTCACATTTCCATGTCAGTAAATTTGTTGTTCAGACCGTATTCAAATTTCTCTCATTGTCCCAAAAATGTCCTTTATAGACCAAATCAGTATCTAATCTAGGGCCTCTTGTTATGTCTGGTTGTTATGTCCATTAGGTCTTTTTTTTTAAGGATTTATTTAGTTAGTTAGTTGGTTTTATCCATTTTTATGCCCCCCGTTTTTGTTGTTTTTGTTGTTTTGTGTCCATTCGATGGGCAACTCTCTGGGTCCGTTTCCTGCCCTCTTTTCTTATCCTTCTCCTCCTGTCTTCACTGGGATTCGATCCTCAGAACCTCCAATGTAGGAAAGAGACATCCTACCGCCTGTGTCACATTAGTTCTTGGTTTGTCAGCGTGTCTCATTTTGGCTCTCCCTTGTGTCACTCTCCTGTTACATCACCATCCTACTGCGTGGCTCACAGGGCCTGGCGGCCCGCACACCTTCTATATTTTTCTTTTTTTAATTTTTACTGGGAGGTCCTGGGGATTGAACCCAGGTCCCTCCATATAAGAGATGGACACCCAACCATTTGAGCCACATCCGCCCCCCTGGTATATCTCTTAAGGTTAACCAAAGATACCTAGAGTTACAGTCTTTTCCCATACAGGATGGTCATATAATAAATCAGGCTTAGTTTATCACCAGCATTCTGAAAACCAGACCTAGGGAGAAAAACTAGGTCCAGGGACACATGCATGGTTTCTAATATAGCGAATGTTTAGCCTACCCTGATTATCACAAAATCAGGACAGCAAGAATATTCGCATAGGTCTTTTTTTAATCTTACAATTTATGACATTGATCTGTTAATGAGGTCAAGCAAGTTGTCTGGCCAGAATGCCACACCTTCTGGATTTGGCTGGTTGCTTCCTTCTGATGCCCTTTGGTTTATTCCTCAATCCCCCAAGTTTCTTGTAAAGTAAAGGTATATTGAGAGGCCTGATGGATTCATATTAAGCATTTTTGGTTATTAGACAACCTGTGCATTTCATATTGCATCATATCAAAAGGCGTAATATCTGGTTGACCTAGGTATTTCTATTTCACTTTCTTTGATACTAAATTTTACCTGATGATGTTTTGTCATGCTTTGCTTTTAGTGATTTTTTTTTTTTTTCCTTAAAAGTTGCATGCAAAAAAGTTTAGCTACTTGAACCTGATTAGTTAAGTTACAGTCAAGGGAGTTTTAACTTTGCCTGTGTTACCAAATATTTTCATACTGACCCCATTCATTCCTCCCATCTGAAAAAAAGCAGCTTAATAGTGGTTTGGTGGCATTAGACCTGGATTTGATTCATGGTTCTTTCATTTAATAGCAGTGTGGACTTGGACAATTTATTTTGCTTCTCTGAGCTTTAGTTTCCTTACCTGCAAAAGAGAAATTAAAATGTCTGTACAAAATACCTGAAATGTCCGTTATATACATCAAAAAAGATAACATGTGGGTTGAAATTTTAGGAACAAAGTCCTAATGAAATAAAAATGTTTCTAATAGTAATGGTCCCTTGTCATAAGGGAGATTGCTTATAAGTATTATCTTGCACAGGTAGAGAAATGAAATCACAGTGAGGAAGTAATCTCAAAACAAGGCAATGGAGTATCATGTTTTTGTCTCTCACCAGACTACAATGTCAAAAGCTAAATGATGCTTTCTTATTTTCAATCTATCTGTGGCATACACTTTCTAAAGAGAATGTGCAAATCCTGATCCTAATTTGAAATTAGGGATGCCTCGAGGGACCCAGATGCATGTAAAGATAACAGTCCTGGGGTCTATCAGTAACTCTAAACAAGCCAAGCCTCCTGCTGGGCCTCACTGTCTATCACTCTTAAAGTGCAATCTGTGACCACCCAAACTGGATGACTGTTTTTTTCTTAACACACCCCATGCTTTACTGCCTTTGCTAATACCACCTCTTCCATGGTGTTTTGGTTTGTTAAAAGCTATCAAAAGCAATACACTAGAAATGGGTTGGCTTTTACAATAGGTATTTATTAGGTTGCAAGCTTACAGTTCTGAGCCTATGAAAGTGTCCAAATCAAGGTATTATCAGGTGATGTTTTCTCCCTGAAGACCAGCACATGGAGACATCTGCTGGTCTCTCCATTATCTTCCAGGTTTTGTTGTTTCAGCCTCTGGCTTCCACTCTCCCAGATTTTGTTAATTTCAGCTCCTTGATCTCATGGCCTTCTCTCTCTGCTCCTGTGGATTTTTCTCTTGTATCTCTCTCTGTATTCAGACCATTTATAAAGGACTCCAACAAGAGGATTAAGACCCACCCTGGGTCATGCCTTAAAGAAGTAACCTAATCAAAAGAATGTCCTGTCTACTTTGATTTACACCCAAAGGAACTGACTAGCCCTAAAGACATGATTTTCCAGAATCCATAAAAGCCTCAAACTACCATACACGGCATCTTCATTTATCTGTACAAGATATAATTTTCTTTCCCTCTGAACCCTAGGGAATTTTACCTGAATTCACATAGAAATCCTACACATTTTTCATATTATTATTGCTATTTATGTAAGATTACATGCCTTTTCGAGGCATGGACTGAGTCTTATACATACTTTAAGCATAACTCATGCTCAACATATATTTTCTGAATTAAATCAAATTGACTTTCCATCCCAGATTGAGTTTCCAGTGAGAAACCACCTTTATTGGTCAAAAAGCTTTGTGGTGTCCATGAATTAGCAATCAAGAAAATTCTGTTTAGAAAATTGACCGAAATAAAATAGATTATTCACAGTTTAGCTCTTAGAATTTTCAAGACTGGAAGAGTGCAACGACAGATACAGGCCCATTATATATCCTGCCATAACCTACAGAATTGTGCGGGAGAGAATGTAAACTACAATGTAAAGTATAATCCATGCTTAGTGGCAATGCTCCAAAAAGTGTTCATCAATTGCAATGAATGTACCATACTAATGAAGGATGTTGTTAATGGGGGCAAATGGGGGCAGTGTGGGAAGCAGGACATGTGGGAATCCCCTATATTTTTTACGTAACATTTATGTAATCTAAATATCTTTTTTTTAAATAAAATAAAATAAAGACTAGAAGAGGCAAATTTTAGATTTAGGAGATTAAATTGAAATTATCTTAGTCATCAGCCATTATTCGAGAAGCTGAATGAGCTAAATACTTAACTTTTAATTGCCTCCAATTATTAACAATATAAAGTCTTTTAATGTAGTCCAAATAAATCAGACCAGTTCAGCCCAGCTGCCATGGTTTTATTTGATGGCTATAAGATGATAACTATAGTAATGTACTGTCTTAAGAAATAAACCTGCCAAGATTATCTCGGGGCTTTAAAGTATATATTGACATGATGTTAATAAAATAACATAAAATTATATAAAAGAATAAAATAAGAATGTAAAGGGATCACATCATTTGCATCATTGAAAGTATATAGAAGCCAAATAAGTGCCATTTACATACTGGCCAAATGAGTCTTCTGGCTTGTGGACAATGCTGTTGATAAATCTTTTCTGCTTGGTCATAGAATGTGTTACTGCTAAAAGGTCCTGGCACAAGCGCATGAATTTTATGGTGAGACTAGAAGCCTACTGGTCTCTTTGGAAGCCCAGACACAATTCTGCCACCTTAGAGCCAAAGGAAAAACTGAGTGTTTATGTTTCTCTGAAACCAATGTCAGAATCCAGTATTTATTGAAAATGCATATTCCTGAGATCCCACCACAGACTACTGAATCAGAATCTCTGCAGTGGGACCTAGGAATGAGAGTTTTTCAACAAGTTCCCTTAAGCAATTTTTCTGCACAACAGAATTTGAGAACCACCATTAATCTGCCCATTAGCATAGTCATGTTTTCTTCTGGGAAGCAGCCTCACACTTAGTACTTTAAATGTCCCAAATATGGCTGATTCAGGCTTTGGGGGGATTCTAACTGAAATCTGCTAAGCAATGAAACAAGTTGCCACAGGATCAATTTGATTGAGTTGTTCAGTTGGCCAGAACAAGCCACTAATCAATGAGAGTGGCCTGATTATTTAAGCCCATATGAACAAGGGGTTCAGATGGAGCTAGGGAATGCAATTGCCAGGAATTGACTTGTGACAGTCGATCTTGGTGACTTTAAAAAGACAGTCACTTGAGAAGATGCCCTCATATGTTTCTGTCTTCACATATATGCTTCCCTCTGTCAGAGTAGACCACCGATGCATGCTTATGGCAAAACTCTCCTTCTCTGACATACTTTGACTACTCTATGTAGTTCATAATCAGTCACTTTATAGTGTTTTTCCCTTTGGTGCTTATGGTTGGATTATTTTATAAGAGATATCCCTAGATTACAATATCCTAGCAAAAATTGTCTCCAAACTGAGTTGATCTTTAGGTGTTTTTGAAAGATCAATAAGCTACATTTGATACCCTAAGAGAAGTTAAATGAATATATAAAATGATTTTACCTTACTGTGACCATATTCCAATGTCTATAGGTAGAGGAAGTTACACAGTTGACTTTTATGATCATAGATGGTTATAATGGATGGTTGAGACTCTAAAGTCATTGGATGTAAACTATACAGATGGGGTTCATATTGCTACATTGAGTCAAATCAAGATAAATCACGTACTTCATTCCAAGATACACATACAAGCAATGGGACAGAATTTCCAAGACCCCAGCAAATAACAAATAAAACAAATCAGAATCAATATTCCATCACATGACAATGAGAAATATGATTACGATCTTTTAAATTAAGCTAAAATAAAGGACTCTCAGGAGAGAGTTTTAATTTTTCCATTAAGCAAATTGTTTTATAACCCCAAAATATTCCTTGTTCATAACATGATAGCTTTATTTGTCAAGAGAATGGTTGGAGCTAGGGCAGGGGTGGCACATCTACAATTTGAATGTGTCTTAGTGACTGATTTCTTCATGCGAAAATAGGTAATAGCCCTTGAGAAATAAGACTAAGACAGAATGCAAATCTTTTTGTGTAGCTGAATGCTTCAGTTGCTGTTTAGACCCTGTGTGTGTGTGTGTGTGTGTGTGTGTGTGTATGTGTGTGCGCGTGTTTATATCTTTCTCTATGGAGACTTTTTCTATTTTATATTAAGATATTATAAATACAAAAGAGTATATATAATATATAAATATATGTAGAGCCTAAGGAATAATTATAGGTAAATATCCATTTAACCCTCTCCAGATGAAGAAATATAACAGTGTCACCCTTTTAGAAACCATATGCCATCTTCTGCCTACTCCCTTTCCTTATAACCAGTAGTCTGATTTTTGTGATATGTATTATGAAATTATACATACAGATAGAACATGTATCTATATGAATATATATATTTATGTGTAGGTGTCTTTATTATATGTATCCATCACTTAAAATATAGTTTTTGTCTATTTTTGAACTTCATATAAATGCTCCATATAAATAATTATATGTACACTTATATATTACCTTGTGTTTTATTTCTTTCAAGGGTATTTTTATCCCATACTGAGTTAATGTTCCAGATATTGTTATCAAAAATTAAGGATGCTGCTGAAGTTTTATTAGAAGAAGGATAAATAATGATAGTAGAGTGATAAAGCCCCTTAGAACTTCCTGCCCAAGCAGTTTAGGATGCCAAACAGCGGGCAGGATTTGGCCCACAGGCTGCAGTTTGCCAATTAGGTCAGTGGACTCAGGGGCTTAGAATTGCATTCAAGTTTTCCATTTTTAATAGGATATTCTTCACTGCTCCTAATTCATCAACCCTATATCACCAACAGCCATGAAAATAAATTGGGACTCATCTAAAAGATTCTGGAACTCAGTTGGAATGCTTGGTCAATAAATAAAAATGTTACATGTAGCAAATGGGTTTCAGAAAACATTTGCCCAGAACAGCTGGCTAATATTATATCTCCCTCCACCTACATGAAACAGGCCAAGCAGATTCCCATAATCATTCCGACTGAAGTCTCTAGGTAGAATTTCCTGCCCAGATGAAGAGCACTGATTTTCTCCCTTCCCCCATCCCAGTTCCATATAAATGGATGAAAGAAAAGGCAACCATCAAGGTCAAAATCTCCAAGGGAGTATAGACAAACCCTGGTCAAATCTTATCAGCATGGAAGTGGTAGAAATCAGAAATTAACTAATGCAGCAATATCAATTTACTCTAATGAGGGCAGAGCAATTCCCCCACAACTAAATTTCCCTGCAGTGTTCACCCACAGAAGGAGGTATTTGCAGGAGCAAATAACACAAAATTAGTCTCACTTGCTTAGTTGTAATACATCGCTTTCACTCCAAGTTTGTCTTAAGAAAAAAAAATTTTAAGTATATGTTAGCATAAAATATCTTTCTAAAATAGAAGGACTGTACTCTGACATTTCTGTTTCTATTCATATTTAGGTCTACAGAACCAGAGAAAGGAGTAATCCAGCCCATCAGGTAAGAGCTTGCCTCTTTTGAAGACTTCAGATCAACTGTTTTAAAGCGTGCCAGCTGAAAAGGTAGCCATGGTGGTCTACTCAGATGGCTTTGAGTTCCTGATTTTCTGCTTTTTAATCTTTCTGGAACATAAACATGGTCTGTTGTTTCTCTTTGGGTTTTTCTCTTCTAGATTTTGGTTACTGTTGAGTCTGGTCCATTGTATCTTTGGATCACATTGGCATGGGAACCCTTCTGTTGTTTGAAATGGGCATTCCTGTACGACTTTGCTTTTGCATTCTTATGGCACCATTGCTTTTGGCTTATTGCAAGGAGTTTTTCTTTGATTTCCCAAGATGCCGGCTTCTTCTAAAGCATATTATGAATAAGGTTATTAGAGGAATATTCAGGGAATTAGGCCCATGGATATGCTTTTGTGGATGGGAGCAGTTGACTAGCTGTCAGCTCCGCCACTCTTGAATGGACAAATTGGTCACCATGCCCCAAAACCTCATTCTACATCCCACATGGCTCAGAAAGACCATGTGGGAAGAGATGAGACTTGTTCTCTCTTTTCTGTGTTAGCAAACATCCAAATACCAACATCCAAATCTAAAAGAATAATTAATTCTCCCTCTTAAATAATTCGACCACGGACACTCTGGTATTTCTATAGCCAGACCTGGTAGAGACTTGTGTGCTGCCTCGTTTTCAAGGCAGCCCAAAAGGTGCATAAAAATTAATCAACCATTTTTCAAGCCATCCTCACCAAAAAGGTATTCAATACCCATATCCTTTTCTTCTTTGCCTTAGGTTTTTAAATATCACTGCAATTGAATGTCGAGGACCACCAACTCTGCAGCATTGCTACTGATAAATGATCCCTATTAATAGCAATTTCATTCATTAGAGCTTTATAATTCGTTTTGGTTTTGCTGGGTTTCATGCTTGTGCTTTTCATTTTTTTCAACATATTCTATTTTTCTATTTCTTTTCAATGTTTTAATCCAATTACCAGCCCCGTAAACAAGCATTTGCCACATTTATAGTAGGTGCGCTGAACTGTGAGGGGAAGTGTTTTCTGATTACAGTCAAGCTAATTTTCAAGGGACAAGGGAAACAGCATGCAGTGAACTGAATAAAAGAATAATGGAAAATATCTTGTTAGGTGACATATGGCATGGATTTAGAGCGCAGATGGGAAAGGTAAAAGTTACTTAATCCTAACCTACGTGTGCATCGCAGGGATAGCAGATGTGATCTGGGTCATATAAGATCTGCTTGGCTATGAGAGAGAGACTATTGTACACATTCGCTTGCTCGTGACTGTTAGTTAATATTAGAATTAGCCTGTATAATTGAAAGGGTGAGAAAAATCAATTGAGATTCCATAGAGTCCTAGAGTTCTGCCAAGAGGACCAAAGTCAAAGTGTACATGAATTAAGTAAGGGTGTTTCCAGGATGCCTGGCTTTTCGATTTCTTACCCTCTCCCTTTTTGTTCACCTCCTCTAACTCCATCACTTTTAGAACTTCTGTTTTCATGGCCTCCTACTCCCACACACACACACCCAAATCTCACATATTTCTTGCACCTTGAGGTATGATTAATAACATCGTGGAGACTTAGGTCACAGCACCTATCTATTACCTGGGATGCATGCCTTAGAATACAGGGATGAAAAGCTGATGATAGGGGATTGTGATTTTTCAATATGAGCCCACAGAGACACAAATATTGCGGGGAATATTAGGACCCCTGCAGAGCCCTTTAAATCAAGTCAAAAGGGGAATTGCTCTTCCATCAATGTGGAGGCCAGCTATGATTATCTAAGTGGAGGCAAAGACCAAACAAAGTGAGTTTGGAAACCAGATACTGTTGTTTTCTGGCCCCCATTCTCACCTAGCATGTGAGTGATGGGGTGAGGGGTGGATGGAAAGCCCTTTCCATTGGCAGAGGGTTGAATAAAACAAAGTTTACCAAATTCAGCCGCATGAGTTTTGTCAAATTGGAGCCACCTTTCATCACAAGAATAGAATGGCCTGTTTCGAAACTCTTAAATCTGAGAAACAAGGTTCATAGGCTATAAAGTCTTTAAGAAACTATCAGACACATAGTCACCGCACTAGAAGCTATTTCTCTGGGCATTTAGTCACTGGGAATTGAGATTTCCCACAT
>JAQZBX010090645.1:0-12487 GCA_029593785.1 Cabassous unicinctus
AACCCCAAATCAGATGATTCTACTAATCATACAGGAAAGATTTCACACCAGTCGTGCTTAACCTCTTTCAAAAAATAAAAGTGGTGGGAACAGTACCTAACTTACTCTATTATACAAACATCAACTTAATACCAAAGTCATATAAAGATGCCAAGAGAAAAGAAAACTACAGACAAATCAATCTAATGAAGCTGGATGGGAAAATAACCAAGAAAATACTTGCTATTCATATTCAACAATCCATCAAATGAATTATACACATTGATCAAGTGGATTTTATCCTTGGTATCCAATTTCAACATAAATAAATAATCACTGTAATACACCTCGTTAAGCGTTCCAAAGAAAAAAATCACATGATCATCTCTATTGATGCAGAAAAAAGACATTTGACTAGGTACTGCTTCTTTTCTTGACAAAAACACTTTGAAAGACAGGAATAGAATGAAACTTACTCAATATGAAAAAGGGTATATATGAAAAACCCATAGCTAACGTAATACTCAATGTTTAAATGTTAAGGCTTTTCTTCCAAGATCTGGAATAAGTTAAGGATGCCTACTGTCATTGCCCTTATTTACCATTGTGTTAGAAGTACTAGCTCAAGCAGGTAGACAAGAAAATAAAATACTGTCAAATTGGAAAGGAAGAAGTAAATTTTACTATTGTCAGATGACATGATCTTACATGTAGAAAAAACAAAAAATCTACAACAAAGCTTCTAGAGCTGATATATGAGTTCAGAAAAATAGCAGGATATAATAGCAACAATCAGTAGCATTTCTTTATACTAATAATGAACAATCTGAGGAGAAAATCAAGAAAGATTTTTATTTAAAATAGCACTGAGAGGATCACATATCTAGGAACAAACTTAATTAAAGATGTAAAGGGTTTGTACACTGAAAACTACACAACATTGTTAAAGGAAAGTAAAGAAGATCTAAATTAATGGAAGAATATTCTATCTTCATGGACTGAAAAATTAAATATCATTAAGATGACTTCCCTTCCCAAACTGATTTAAAGATTTAACATAATCTCAATAAAAATTTTAAAAAAGCATATTTTACTGAATTGGAAAAGCCAATTATGAAATTTATTTGGAAGGGAATGGGAACCTGAATAGCCAAAAGCATATTGAGAAAGAAAAACAAAATTGGAGGATCAGTCTACCTGACTCTAAAGCACACTACAAAGCTACAGTGGTCAAAATTGTAAGGTATTGGCACATGGTAGACATGATGATGAATGGAACTGAATTGAGATTTGTGATATAGACCCTTACATATATGGTCAACTGATATTCCACAAGGCCACCAAGTTCATTCAACTGGGAACAGAATGGCTTCTTCAACAAGTGGTGTTGGGAGAACTGGATATGCATATCCAAAAGAATGAGAGAGGATCATCATCTCCTGCCCTATACAAAAATTACTCAATCTGAATCAGACCTAAATATCAGAACTAAAAGCATAAAACTCCTAGATTGTGTAGGGAAGCAACTACAAGATCATGTAATAGGAAATGTTGTCATCAACTTTACACCCAAACTGCAAGCAATGAAAAAAAAAACAACAGATAAATGGACCTTGTAAAATTAAACTTTTGTGCTACAAAGGAATTTGTTAAGAAATTGCAAAGACAGCTACTCAATTGGAGAAAATATTTTTGAACCACTTATCTGATAAGGAATTAATATCCAGCATAAGTAAAGAAATTCTACATCTTGAAAATTAAAAGAAAAACAACCCATTTAAAAATGGGCAAGAGATTTGAATGACTCATTTCCAAAGAGGAACTGAAAGTGCCTCAAAAGCTTATGAACAGATGTTCCACATTACTCACTATTAGAGAAATCCAAATCAACACTACAATGAGATATCATCTTATCCCTATTAGATTGGCAGCTATTAAAATAACAGAGAACTGCAAGTATTGGAGAGGATGTGGAAGTAAGGGAAACTTCATCCACTACTCTTCAGTATGTAGAATGGTGCAACCATTGTGGAGGACTGTTTGGTGATTTCCAAGGAGCTAACTATAGAATTATAATATTATCCAGCTGGGAATATACCCAGAAGAATGGAAAGCAAGGACATGAGCAGATATATGTATACCACAGGTCATAGTGACATTATTCACAATTGCCAACAGTCGGAAGCTACTCAATTGTCCAACATATGAATGGATAAGCAAAATGTGTTATACACATTAAGTGGAGTATTACTCAGCTGTAAGAAGGAATGAAGTATTGGCACACATGACAACATGGATGAATCTTGAAGACCTGATGCTGAATGTAATAAGCCAGTCAATAAAGGACAAATATTGCATGATCTCACTGATATGACTTAAGTATATTGAACAGAATCACAAAGTTAGCATTGAGAAGATAGGTTATCAGCAGAGAGAAAGGGAATAGAGGGTGGTAAGTTGATGCTCAATATGGGTAAAACATGATAAGAAGGAAGGATGTGATTTGGCAGTGGATGGGACAATAGTGGGTGAAGCTACTAGAATGTGAGGGTGAGCAGGTTGGGGGAGTTGGGTTGGACTATCCAAGGGATGGGCTGGAGGGCTGGAAGAAAGAACAGGTGAGCTCTGGGGATTTTTAAGTCTATGGTTGACACTACTATGATGGGAATGTTCTCTTGGTAAATATGCAGGGGTGGTTTACTGGTGCAGAACATTGGTAGTTGGGGAATATGTGGGAAAGGGTGCACCTGGGGCATGCGCTTATGGAATAAGAATGGGTTGTCTTGTCATAGGGTGTCATCTCAGTGGGTGGAGACCCACACAATAAATGAGAAAGTATTAAACTCCCATCCTGGGAAGTCCTGTTACATTCTCAAATAGAGGGGCAAGAATCTCAAGTACATAGGCAGTGCTTACTAAAAGAAACGGACCAGTATGTCAAGCCTTCAATATTAATGCATGTAACTATTAACCTTATTCTTCAATAATTGAAACTTATTGGTTGCCATAATTTCAAAGGGAAAGGAGATGGAAGAATGAGTGGAATATAGGGTATTTTGGGGGCATTGGAATTGTTCTGCATTGATGGATGCAGGTCATTATACACTGTCAGAATCTATAAAAGTATACAGTGCAAAATGTATACAATAATGTAAACCATTGCCATGGTTAGTAGCAATACTTCAATATTTGTTCACAAATTGTATCAAATGTACCATACTCATGTAGGATGTTATGGGTAGGGGAGGATATGGGGAGAGTGGGGTTATTGGGATTCCTCTATATAATCTATGTGACTTTTATGTAACCTAACAGTTCGTGGAAAATAAAGTGAGAAAAAATAAGACACTGGTAAACATACAGAAGACATTGTCTGTATACCTAAAAGATAGAAGAGCTTGAGGTGATGAAAGGCACAGTGAAATTTTTTTTAAATTTTTAAGTTTATTTTATTTTATTTCATTATTAATTTTTGGCTGTGTTATATTTAGGATGTCTTGGAGTGCAGGATGGTTGCAACTGTGACAGGGGAGGGTCACTGGTGCAGGTCACCAGTGGTGGGGGAATTTGTGGGTAAGGTTACACCTGTTGCATGCCTCTATGGAATATGAAATGTGTGTTCATGTGGTCATGGGGTGTTATCTCGGTGAGTCAATACCCATACAATAATCATTAGAATATTGAATTTTCATCTTGGGGAGTCCTGCTACATTCTCTAATAGAGTCATATGAATCTTTAGAGCATATGAGCAGTGCCTAGCAACGGAGGACAGATCAATATGCCAGGCCCTTGATATTTGTGCTTGTACTTATGAACATTGCTCTTGTGAAATTGAAACATAGCCTAGTAATATATATTGTCTAAGAGTTACCTTCTGAAATCCTCCTTGACATTCAATTGTGGCCTTTCTCTAAGCCAGACTCAGCATATAAACTCAATACTTTTGCCCAGCATGTTACATGACTCACAGGGATGAGCATCCCTGGCAACAAGTGATTATTACCAAGTGCCAAATAGTGATGCATTTGGAAAAAGACCTAGACCAAAAAGGGGAAATGTTAAATATAAATGAGTATTTATGGCTAAGAGATTTCAAAGTGAGATGGGAGGTCATTCCAGAATTTTACTTATGCATGTCTCAAGAGGATCACACTGACTGCCACAGTAAAAATTCCTCAATTAAGGGTGCTCCTGAGGAGTCTATAGACACATAGACATTATAGGTACAGCAGACAACCCCAGGAAATAGCACCCCTTTGGTGAGCCATCGCTCAGAATATATGATAAACTATCTCCCCAATGTGTCAGAGTTAGACTCATTTAAAATTATCCCACACATGGTTTTTCTGTCCCTTTTATTCATTCCAGAGAATTATATCTTCTTGTTGTTCATATGCTAGGTGACCCTGTATCTCAGCATAGTTGCAGGCAACACCTACTCTCCAGTTCATCTGGCTCACCTATGACAGGTAAAAAGCATGATAATGAAAAATGCCCATTTCAAAAGCCAGAGAGTATCTAAAATTGCAAACAAGACAGTTCCGTCCATCTGCCCCATCGTAATCTAAAACACCTCTCAATTCAATGCAAAGAGGTGATCACCATCTCCAAATACTCAAGATTGAGAAACAAACAAACATAAGGTGGGACTGCAAGTAAGGAATAAATTAGACTTATTATTATTTTAGTAATGGAAGAATGTGTGACATTGATGTATAGTCAGTGGTCACCAGAGTTTCTGAGGGGAGTGAGGGACAAGAAGAGTTGTAACATGGGGCAATTTGGGGACATTGAAATTGTTCTACATGATAGTGCAATGACAGATACAAGCCATTATATATTTTGCCAAACCTATAAAATTGTGTGTCACAAACTGTAAACCATAATGAAAACTATAGACAATGCTTAGTAGCAGTGCTGCAATATGTGTTCATCAATTTTAACAAATGTACCACACTAATGAAAGATGTTGTTAATGGGGGAAATTGTGGGTGTGTTATGTGGGAATCCCCTATATTTTTGATTGAACATTTATGTAATTTAAGCTTCTTTAAAAGTAAAGAAAAAATGCAAATTCCTTGCCTGAAATGATTGGGGAAAAAAGAAACAACTTTATTAGAGGGACATTAACAGAATTCAAAAAATCTGAGTAACCCAACTGTTACTGTGATATATTTCAATATTGTCATTTATAGATAGGGAATAATGAAAAGATGTCACATTAAGGTATACCATAGGGAATAGAATCTCTCTTATATAAAATTGAGAGTTAACCTATTTTCAGGATTAAAATAAGGGGGAAATAAAATGAAGATTAGATATTTTCAGGTAAAATGAAGATAAACCTCAAAGAGGAGGACCATGGCAATGGACATTATGTGAAAGTTTAATTGCAATAAGTACATTAAAATTCCTTTGCCTACAGCCAAAGACAGTGGCAAAAGGATACTTGAACAGAGATTAGTACATGTCAAATATAATGACATCATTACAGGATTCCTTTCCTTGTTTCCATGCCAACATTTAAGATGCTATCGCTCACTTAAGGATATTTTTTGATGATATTTCTAATAAATTTCCAATTTATTGACCATGCCCATTCTTGTGTGAATTCACAGTTTCCTGGAGCTCACCTGGTCTCTGGACTTGGAGAAATTCTAATAATTCTTTCCACAGTTCCCCTCCTTGCTACAAATGAGAAATCACATATGATTTGCAGAGTTGACACCCTGTTCATATGAAAGAGATATAATGGAATTTAAATTATCTACTAATAACAGGGCATTATCTTCAAGTCCAGGGCAGGCTATGATGAAGAATAAAGTAAACATTGAAGGTCAAAACAAGGAAGCATACCTTGAATACAGCATAATAACAATCCTCCAATAGCAATGGATGCTTGACCATATGCCATAAAATATTAAGGCTCTTTTATCTTTAAGACCCATGCCCAGGTAGAGAGACTGCAGCAACTTTTTCGTTGTATAAAGGGAAAATTATGTTTCCACAGTGGTTAAATAGTAATTTTTGAAAGAATCCAATAATCATAAGGTCTACCAAAAACAAATATTTATATATGGAAAGTGTATCCTGATAATTTTTCAATTGTGCTGTGAAATACCAACATAGTCCCTAAAGCATAATTATTAGATAATATTCAATCAATTTATATATCCATTTAAATAAAGTTCATTCAGTTCTCAAGAGAGTTCTGTGTATTGGAAATTGCATAACAAGAAAGACATGAAACTTTAGTCTGGAAGATTAGATTTCAGTGGTGTGAAAAAAAGATGTCAGTTAATAAGTGAAGAATCAAATTTCTTCCAAATACTTTTAAGTTTTATGAAAGGATAAGGGCAGAACTTGGAATGGCATATAAGAAAGCTCTTCCAAATACTTGTTGAATAGTTAAAGGATAAATTGGATACATTTGACAGAGTGTTAGATAACTGATGATGATGAAGATGATAGATACTTGGTAGATTAAAAAGATAGATAAGCAATAGATAGATAGATAGATAGATAGATAGATAGATAGATAGATAGATAGACAGATAGATAGATTAGATAGATAGATAGATGATAGATAAAATTTTGGAAGATCATCAATAGAAACCTGATTGATAGGTTCTAGCATCCTTTCTCTGAACAGCTTTCTCTGGACTGGGTCTATCATGGTCCACTCTTCCTGGGTGAAATCTATAGCTACATCTTTGAAGGTCACTGATTCTTAAAACAACAGACATTTAAATTCTGACAGGACTCTCCACACTAGTATCATAGTAAGATCCATTAAATTACATCCTGAGGAATGGAGGGGTTATGTGGAGAGAAAGCTCAAATTATGTTTGAAATTCTAGTCAGAATATTATGAATGATAACCCAGTGTCTGTATATTAGATATACTTATAGAGATATTCACATGCTGAGTATATAATGTGCCATTATAAAGCAATAATACATGAGTTGCGGTACAATTATAAGCAATAAGTTTAGGCAGTCTAATAGCACAAATCAAGGACTCTTGAAAAATGTTATACTCTTTTACAATCCTGGCTTGACTCTTCCTTACTCTAGGAGGCCATACTCAATTTTACATTGGACTTCCACATCCTGATTATCATTTTCTATCTTATCTTCTCCTTGATTCTCAGATAAAAGATATAGTTAACCTCTTAATTTGTTCTGGTCTTTCCAGTTCTTCAACAGTTTTCACCAAATCTAAAATTTTGCTGTAACTGCTGAATTCTGTTTCCTCTATGAACAACCAAAATCAAGTGCAAAATATTCCCTTATTCTTTGCTTCCACTTATCAAATTTGCACAAACATTATTTACAAAGAGGGAAATGTTTGATTAGGGACAAGGTGGTGATAAGAAATTCAAACATCTTTTCAAAATACAAAAATATCTGTATATATTTTAATATATTTACTATTAGAGAAAATAAATTATTTCTCATGGCATACCTTGCTTAACCCTCTCTTGTGCTCCCCTGAACACTACACAACACTTACCACAGCACCTTTAATACTGGATTGAATGAACTCCTCTGCTCAAATATCTCCCTCCCATTTGAAGTGTTAAGTTGTGCTTTTACTCATCTCTATCACGTGTTGTCACCACAATCCTAAAACCATTACCACCACTTACAAAGTCAATGAGGAAATTATTTCTCCACCAAGGCCATGGGCTCCTTCTTGTCTCTGAAAACACAGCATTAATGGAGGCTGGAACATATTAATGTAAATATTGGAAGGATGTTTTTTCCTCAATCTGCTGCTGACCCATCATAATTATCCCAGAGTAATGGCCACACTTGAGTCATTCTCAGATACTTGAATGTCTATTGAGTGCACTTAGATTAGACAGTGTAATAGGAGAAATCTGTCCATGCTTTCTCAATAGAGATGTAATTTCAGTAGAAAAAGCATTTCCTCACTCACCAGGATATACATTGTCAACTGTTTGGCCATCAGCTGTATTCCTATAATTTTTCACTCTCAGGAAAAAGCAGTGGACAAACCAGGAAATGATGACTATGGAGAAAGAAGCCATGAGATTCAAAACTTGTCCACAATTTCCAGAGCCACTAGTAATAAATACCCAAACTTTCACCTGGAATTATACCTGCACCCAACAAACAGAAATACCAAGTGTGCTTCAAAAAAACAATGGGAAGACTGTCATCTCCCAATTTTCTGAATTTTACATTTTCTCCTTGATTACAAAACATAAATATCCCTAACACATGTGGATTTTGGTCTCCACATATAGACAAACTTTATGGAATTTCTCAGATTTAAGGAATTTTGGTTTATGAACTACCTGTTTATCAGTCCCCTGGACACTCACTCCCTTCCTGCTTTATGAAAGTCCTGCCCTTTTGTGTACACTTGCTCCAAATCATTTTGGTTTACCGACATGGGATTTCTAGAAATATCACTCCCCGAACTCTAACTTTTAGATATAACCCCAAAAGACTTTGATCCCATTCATGAAAATTAAAAATGCAATTCATGATGGAGTTAATCAATTTAGGACTTAGATCATTTGACATATCAATATCATCCATCCTCCAAATCTAGTCCTTAAACTCCCTTTATCAGAAAGTAACAGAGTATTTGATTTGTAATGTTCTGCCATGTGCCACAAAGCTCATAATGTAAAGAGTCTCAGAAAACAGAGAATGTGTGAGTACAGGAAGGTACTTATTTCCTCTATTTGATATTTTTGGAAAATGGTTACCGAAATCCTGTCCAATATTAATCATCTTTTGTTGTAACATCCTTGCATTAATCATTTATAAACTATAAGTTCCTCCTTAACACTGTGTTAGTAATTAGTTTTATTTCATGGAAAAATGATAATGTGTTATAAACAGAAGAAAAGACCTCCTTTGTATCTGAAATCTAGAAAAAAAAGGAAAATGATGTATTAAATGTGACAGATTCATTTACATTATTCTCAAAATAAACTTATTAATTATGGTTTGTTTATGAAAAAATATTTATGCCTTATTTTTGAAAAAGGACATGATCAGAAGTTGAGAAAATTTTAGTAGCATGACAAAAGTACATAGCTTCAAAATGAGAAAGCTAGAAATTGAGTTTTGCTTTGCCTATATTCCATACTTAAATTTCTGGAGCTTTACATGCCATACCTAGGTTTATCCTGGAATGTACCTTGTCACATCAATGACCAGGGGCCACAGCTTGTGGGTACAGCCTTTTTTCCCCCCCTGGTTTCCATGATTGCTCCTAATGCCTAGATTTATCTACTACAAGTAAACTTCCAGTGCATTGACCTCCCTTGCCAAATATCAGTCACTATACTGTCTCTATCCTTATTATTTCAGTATAGATTATTTCAGTATAAATTCTACATTTACTCATTTCAACAGATTCTTACCAAGACCAATATTTTGATTTTTCTTATGTCCATCCTACTATTTCTATGTCTACCAATAAACATTCCACATACTTATAATTTTCTATGATGGCATCTGACAAAGTACATCAGTAGGATATTTTTTCCTGGTACAAACAGAGTCACACTAGTGGCTATCAATTATGTAAAAAGTATTAATACTGTATTGGTAATTAAATAATTCTACTATTCTCTATAATCATTTCAAATCTTCAACATGTTTTTTGAATTTCACTCATTCTCACATTGTCACTCACTTTCAAAAGATTGAATCACCTCCTACTAAGCAGATGGGTCATAAAATTTGGCCACTTATTGTTTAATACCATAAATATTTTTTTAATATATCTTGCATTCACACACATTGTCTATTATTTCTCTCTTATTAAATTGAAAAGTCATGATACCACTGGATGAGTTCAATATATTCAACTGAACACTTTTTCTCTTGTTTTGTTGGTAACTCTAAACTGATCATAAATTCAATCTCTTTTGCCAGAAGCCTCTCTCTCTCTTCACAATCCATCTTACCATGTAAGCTTTTATAATTAATTCATGGCCTACTTTGGGGGCCTTTGTTTTTTCTTTCTTTTTCTGACATCTTAGTCTCCTGTTTTCAAACTACTATAGTTACTCCTTCCACTTACCACTCCAAAGAAGAGCTCAAGAAAATATTGGAACATCTTAAAACTAAATCCTAGCCCCTCTTCTCTCATTTTATCCACTATTCTGACATGCTCACATATTTAATTGATTTTAATTTCTTCCATCCCTATCTCTGAATTGATAGTAACAAACTATTTCTCTAAAATACTTCTTTGAGTTATCATCATTAAATGCTTAATTACATACACCTAAAATGGATTATATTTCAGAACACTACCTATCTCCCAAAATATGAATATTATATCTCCTTTAGTCTTCAATATTAAGGTTTCCAGTAGATATGCAGAGATTGATCCTTTATGTTCCTTCACAAAACTGCAAAAGACAATGAAACAGTGTTTTCATATCTATACTAAACACATTTTCACCATTCATTTCTATCTTAATCCGCAAACATACCTTCTCACTCAATACTCATTTTCTTTCATTCCTAGTTCAAATATGAATAGCTGCAGGATCCTATCACTGAACTCCACCAATGTTATCATTTACATTAGCTCTACATTTGGTCAGTCTCTCCCATTGATGTGGACACAGAAAAATCAATCCATGAATGTTAAGATGAGACAAATTTCCCATTGACCAATATATATGCATTTTAAATCAGCAGAAATATGTTCACAATTACCTCACCTACCCTCAGAATACCACCTACCTGAAATATCTGTAGTCATATTAAATGATTATCTTCTGATGAAAAATTCATTGAAAAATAAAGTCATGTTGAACATTTTCTCCATTACTCACTAGAACCAAAATAGATTGGAAAAATGAGAGAAGCCAATACTTTATTGAAGCTGTGATAAGAAAAAAAGAAATAAAGTTTTGATGGTGAACCCTTATTTTATAGACTTGATGATTTCATGAGTCATGCAATTCAAACAATGCATCCTGATTCATATGAATGTCGATCAAGATAAGAATAGGGATTAAATGTGGCTCAAGGATTTGTATGAATGCTTCCCATATGGGAGGTCCCATGTTCAATTCCCAGTGCATGACCTTAAAAAAAGTCTGGTCAAGATCTGACCCTTTATACAAAATAAATTCCCTTTCATTTGGTACTTCCAGAGATGCAACTAAGTAGAACAGATTATTTCCCTTAATTCAGTGATCCTTCTACATATCTCAAAAGTAACCCACACGTGCCTTACTCCAGATGCCTCTCTCTTTTGTGTATTTTGGTGGTTCTAGGCTGTACTCTAGAGAATATGCAGCAAGTGAATCATTAAAGCTCTTTATTTCTGAGACATCTTGTTATTTACCAACATTCTATCTGGTTATGGATATCAATTTGACTCTAAATAAATATAAGTATTTGTCCTGAAAATTTATATTCAAAATATTAGGGATTCACAGAAAATGCTAGCAGAAGCCTTTGAAATATTTAAACCAGAGAAATTGTGTGACCATATTTGCGTTTGTAAATTAGTCTTTTACTGAAGAATAGAATGAGGTATTTTAGAGGAAATTGGTGACATTTGAGAATTAAATGGTTGCTTGGCATTAGGGCTTGGAAGTGAAAATATGAGGGGCATGATGGAAGATTATTAGATGTAATACTGAATAAGCAAATCTCTATCTTTATTTATGTTGTCAAATATAATTGAGCTCTAATGATATGCTAGACTTTGTGCTAAAGACTGAGCATGAAGTCTTGAAAAAAATTTGTAGAGTGAAAAAGAACAATAGCAGTTGAGAAAGAGAACATTCTGTCAAGCATTATATATGGAGGAAAACAAGATACAGAGTAGAATATATATTAAAAAATGAGCCCATTTTGTCAGAACAATAACAAATACATGAATGTATTTGAATACATGTATATTCATCTTTATATATGTGTACTTAATAGAGTACATATATTTGTATAACTTGATATAATTATTTAGGTATGAATAATAATAGACAAGTTACTAGAGAGTATTACCTTGGATTCATTTCCAGGACATGAACAGGAAGTCAAGAATCAGAACATGCTTAAAAGGTGATGGGGAAACTGGCAAAGTAGTTAGCTCTAGGAATCAGTCCTTCCACCAAAACCACCATTGAACTGGCAAGAACTGTTTGAATCAACAATTTTGAAATTCTGGAGATAGTTGAATACTATGCAACTTCCAGGAAGGAGCAGGAGAAAGAGACTTGTAAATTGAAATAAATCCTACTGAGTTTCAGCCTCCCTGCAGTGATTACTGTCCCCCTTCTCGTAATCTTATAGTGGACACCAGTGGGGAATAATTTATGGTAGAGTCACAGGATGCCCTTATGTTATGTAGTCGTTGGAATGAAAGAGTTATAGCAGTTGAGTAACAGAAAGCTCTGTGAATTATTATTTGAGGCAAGAAGATGCAGAATAGTACATATAAAATGAACCCATTTGGGTAAAACAACAACAAACACATGAATATATTGA
>JAQZBX010090646.1:0-12487 GCA_029593785.1 Cabassous unicinctus
CTCCGGGAACCCAGTAAAAGGGAGCATTCTCCAGAGTGCTCAACATCAGTAGCTATTAGGGAAATGCAAATCAAAACTACAATATAATATCATCTTACACCCATTAGACTGGTGGCTTTTTAAAAAACTGAGTACTACAAGTGTTGGAGAGGATTTGGAGAAATAGGAACACTTACCCACTGCTGGTGGGAATGCAGAATGATGCAACCATTCTGAAGGACAGTCTGGCAATTCCTCAGGAAGCTAACTATTGAACTGCCATATGATCCAGAAATCCTACTCCTGGGTGTATATCCAGATGATTGAAAGCAGGGACATGAACAGATATAAGCAAACCAATGTTCATAGCAGCATTATTCACTACTTCCAAAAGTTGAAAAGAACTAAAATATTCATCAACAGATGAAGGGATTAGAAAACTCTGGTATATACATACAATGTATTATAATATTAATCATCTGTAAGAAGGAATGCAGTGTTAACACATGGGATAACATGGATGAACCTTGAAGACCTTACATTCAGTGAAGCAAGTGAGACACTTAAGGATACTTATTATATGGCCTTACTAACATGAATTAAGCAAGTTGAGGGAGTCACAAAGCTAGAGTAAGGAAGATAATTTTACAGACTGTAACCGTTGGCCAATCTGATGTAATTATGAATTCCAAAAATATAATTGGATCATGCTTGTAAACTGATCTGTTAATCTGGGCATGATTCGGTTATGATTAGGGTGTTGAGCCCCACCCCTTTGTGGGTGGGGAATCAAATATAAAAGGCATGGCAAGAACAGTTTTGTGAAGCAGTCTTTTGAGAAGCAGTTTTGATGTTGGAAAGAAGGCCCCAGGAGAAGAGAAGCAAGCCATTCACCTGATCATCTACAGCTGACCTTGTGGAGGAAACAGGAGCTAAGCCCAGAGAGAAATGCAGCCCCCGGAAGAGAGGAACCCCAGAAGCCTGAACCCTGGCAAATGCCAGCAGCTGTCTTGCTCTAACATGTGGCAATGGACTGTGGTGAGAGAAGAAATATAACGCTTTATGGCCTGGTATCTGTGGACTTCTACCCCAAATAAATACCCTTTATAAAGACCAACCCATTTTTGGTATTTCACCTTAGCACCCCTTTTGGCTGACTAATACACAGACAGAAAGGGAATCCAGGGTTGAGAGCCAATGCCCATATGAACAAAATCTATGATAAGGTGGAAGGTTGCAGTTGGGCAGTGGTTGGGCATGACAGTGGTGTGGTGATGCTATTGTGTTGAGCACTGCTGGCATGTTAGGGTTTTAGGGTGGCAGTGGTTACACTGTCCATGGAACTGGGGAGAGGGAGTGGATGAACTGTGGGGATTTGGAGGTATGTGGTTTAAACTATAATGTTGGGAATATTTTTTTTTTATAATATGACAGAGGAGGGTTACTTGTTTAGGATATTAGATGTGGGAGACATGTGAGACAGGGTGCATATGGGGCAAACTTCTATGCACTTTGTGAGTGTTCATCCTCTCTTAGTGCATTGTATCAGTGGGTGGAGACCAACACAATGAATGGTAAGGTCTTGGACTCCCATCCTGGGGAGTCCTGCTCTGTTCTCAAATAGAGGCAGGAGTCTCTTGAAAACATAGGCAGTACCTAATAGGAGAGGACAGGCCAGGATGATAAGCCCTCAATATTGTTGCAAGTAACTATGAATCTTGTAGTTCAAAGAGTGAAGCTTGGTGGTTTCTGTGGGTCCTGAGCGGGGAGGAATGAGGACTAGAACAGATGGAACATGGAGCATTTTGGGGGCATTGGAATGTGTTATCTTGCAATGATGGATTCAGTCCATGTTAAATTTCATCAAAATTTATAAAATTGTATGTTCCAAAATGTAGACCATAATGTAAATCATTGACCATGATGAGTAGCAATGCTTCAATATTTGTACATCAATTATAACAAATGTACCATCCACATGTGAAATGTTATAAATAGGGGAAAGTGGAAAAGGGGGAGGATGTTGGGTATATGGGAATCCCTAATATTCTCTATGTGACTTTTCTGTTACCTAAAGCTTCTTTGAAAATAAAATTAAAGAAAAAAATAAGACACAGGGGTAATAAATGGAAGAAAATGTCACTACATACAAGACAATAATCTTACAGTGAAGAAAGTCATAATGCCAAACATTTTTAAATTTTATTTTTATTATTTCTTTATTATTTCAAATTCTTTTTAAGTTTTTGTATTTTTGCCATTTTTAAAACTATCATTGTTTCATTTTCTTATTAATTTTATTTGGTTATGTTGGCTTCATTTTTAATGAATTTTTGAATAACAGAAATGTTACAACTGTGGCAGGGAGGGTCATTGGTGCAGGGTGTCATTGATGATACATGGAAGGAAGTTCACCTGGGGCATACTAACAAGGCATATGAATGAGTTCCAATGTTCATGGGGCATTGTCATGGTGGGTGGAGATCCACACAATAACTGAAAGAATATCCAATTCCCTTATTTGTGAGTTCTGCCACATTTGCTAATGGGACAGCAAGAATCCCCTAAGTACAAGGGCATCAACTAGTGAAGTAGGATGGACCATTGATGGGTCCTTGATATTGATGACTGTACTTATGAACATTTTCTTTTGAAATTGAAAGTTAGCCTAGTATTCTATGTTGCCTAAGTGTTACCTCTGGAGTGCCTCCTTGTTGCTCAAATATGGCCTCTCTCTAAGCCAATCTCAGTATATAAATCCATTACTTTCCCACTGGCATGGGACATGACTCCTGGGGATAAGCCTCCCTGGCACCAAGGGATTATTATCAAATACCAACTAGCAATGCAACTGGAAAAAGACCTTGAAAAAAAAGGAGGAAATGGTAAATACTAATGAGTTTATATTGCTAACAGACTTCAAAGTGTGTTGGGAGGTCATGCCAGAAGTTACACTCATGCACATCTCAGCAGGATCCCATTGACTGCCACAGTAGATATGCCTCAAATAGTAGGGCAATACTGAGGTTTCTGGAGACAGCCATACACTATAGGCAGGGCAGATAGCCCAGGAGTTTTGTGCCCTGCCAGTGGGACTTACTTTGGTATTTATGCTCCCCAGTGTGACAGAGTTGGACTCAGTTGCGGTTTCCCTACATATGACTCTTCTGGCCCTTCTATTTGAACCTATAGTTAGTACTAGAGTTGATAGTTTTTGTTCAATAGAGTTAAATCTTTGGGCTTTCTATCTGCCAGGTGATTCCTGAATCTCAAAAGAGTTGCAACACTTGTTCGTCAGTTCATTGGACACACCGAGGACAACTAACAAGGAAATGATTATGGCCAATAACCATCCCAAGAAACAGAGAATGAACAACTGCAAGCAAGATAGTCCCATCCATCTGCCTGATGGAACATAAGCCCCCTCTCAATTATAGGTAGAGTGGGCATCAACCCAGAATCCTCAGTATTGGGAATGAATGATGGCAGAGGGAAAAATAGGTGTTATATGGGGGCATTTTTGAGACATTGGAATTGTCCTGAATGACACTGCAATGACAGATACAGGCCATTATATATCTTATCATAACTTACACAATTGTGTGGGAGAGAGTTTAAACTATAATGTAAACTATAATCCACATGTACTAGTAATGCTCCAATCTGTGTTCAACAATTTTAACAAATACACTACACTAGTGAATGATGTTGTTAATGTGGGAATGTATGGGAGTGGTAGTGAGTTGGACATATGGTAATCCCTTACATTTTTCATGTAATATTTCTGTGATCTAAGTATGTTTAAAATATAATTTTAAAAACTATAACAAAAAATAGGTAGACTATTCTATCACACCATATACAAAAATAAATTCAAAATTGTTTGATTCCATTTATTTAATATGCAAACACAAATCAATTTATAAAGATGAATTGGATTAGAAATGTAGGGTTGTGACTGGATAGATGGATTGCAAAGTAACTGCTAAGAGGTGAGGAGTTTTTCCTTTTTCTTTTTTTTAAACTTTATTTTCAGATCCCTCCAACAAAAATTTTTTTTAAAGATTTATTTTATTTATTTACTTTGCCCTTGCTCATTGTTTTTGCTTGCTGTCTGCTCTCTGTGTGTTTTTCTGTGCCTGCTTGTCTCCTCTTCAGGCAGCACCAGGAACCAATCCTGGGACCTTCTGTAGTGAGAGAGAATTGTTCAATCTCTTGTGCCACCTCAGCTCCCTGGTCTGTTGTGTCTCTTATTGTCTCTCCTCTGTGTCTCTTTTTGTTGCATCAGCTTGCTGTGCCAGCTCTCTGTGTGGGCCAGGACTCGAGGTGGGCCAGCACTCCTGCATGGGTCAGCTCTCCTGTGTGGGTCAGAATGCTGCATGGACCAGCTCACCACACAGTTCAGCTTACCTTTCACCAAGAGGCCCCGGGACTTAAACCCTGCACCCCCTACACAGATGGGAGCCCAATCACTTGAGCCACATCCATTTCCATGATTTTTTCTTTTTGGAATAAAGTAATTTTTCAAAAACTATTTTGGTGTTGAAGGCACAACATTGTGATTATACAAAGACCTATTGATTATACACTTAGGATAGATTGTAAGGTTTGTGTCTATATCTCAATTAAACTTATTTAAAATAAGTAAATATGCAAGAATAGCCAAAAAGTGCAACTATGTACATCAAGGGAATCATAGAGAGATTGATAGGTGATGAATTTTTGTTCATTTTTCTGTTTTTTGTTTACTATTATTATCAAAATAATGAAAATATTCTAATAATAATTGAAGTGATGAATACACAAGTATGTGATTAAGCCAAAAACAACTGACAATACACTTTGGATGGACTGTATTCTTTACTAATATGTATCAATAAAATTGATGTGTTTTTTAAAAAACTTACCTGCAAAGTTCCCATATTTGTATACTCTGGAACTTAATGTTTTATTAATTAATGTCAAGGAAGGATTTCTAGATGTCAACCATCATAATGGCATGGCCTATGGGTATGGAATGTTTTGGAATCTATTAGATATTTTATTAACAAGATGATTATTGCAGTGCATTTTTCCTGCATACTTCCTACTGGGAAATTAGCAATGGGAACTGGGAATGATCTGGACCTCTGCCTGGCACAGTGAACTACTGTGTGCATGATTCTCACACCCACTGATAAAGATTCTAGTCATAGAGATGAAGTATTGTTTTATCTAATACTAGCAACAAAATGACCATATCTGTTCCTCCCCTTCAGATATTTAATCACTGACCCAGGAAAGGCAATCAGAGAACTACATTCATTTCTGTGGGAAAGATTCCATAATCTCAGACTTCACACATTTTTGTATCCCCAAATCTATAAAATTTCCAGTTGATATTCACAAATTCATCCATCAGATGCCCAATCATTTGCCCAAACCCCTCAAACAATATTCATCAAAGAAACAAAATTTCTGATGCACATAACCTCCCAATCTCTGAATAAATGATTTCCCATGATTTTTCATTGCATTCTCCACAATGAATTTTCTGGAAGTCTCTCAAGGAAATTCATCCTTCTAATGAAATATTCTTCCTCTTATTTAATGTTTTGTGGTTATTCTTAAACTGAGTTTCCTTTAGCACATTAAGGCTTAGCTTTGACCGAATAAGAGTGCACAGTGATTACAGACCTAGTGTTTCACTCTTTTGGAGTTCAGTCATTTAATTTAAAGGATAAATTAGGAATTAAGACAATCCCACATTGAGTACAGGTGTAGAATTCCTCATATGTGATTATTCTGATTAGTTTATTAGAGTGGCCAAAGAGGCCTCTCCAATTCCATTATATTTACACTATGTCTTTTCTCATATAGTATATTATTTATCTATTAAGGGCTTTGCTACATAACATACATACGGATTCTCACCAGGATGAATTTTATTAGATTACTGAAGAAGTATGGATGATGACAGGAATTTCTGAACACATTAAAAACAGTGTTTCTTCAGAATGTGAGTTCTCTGGTATGTTTAAAGGTTAAAGCTATGGCTGAAGTCTCTTAAATATGCAAAACATTTATAGTGAGGGTTGTTACATTTAAAATAAGAATATTGACTGAATGACTATCTCAAATTGTTGACATTCATAGGGATTCTCTCCATTTGATTAATCTCCTATTGACTAAGGCCAGAAAAATGAATGTTTTCCCATACATATGATATTATGGTTTCTGTCCAGCATGAATTCATTAATGTTGCCTGAGGGAGAAATACAGGTGAAACATTTCCTACATAGACAACATTCATGCAGTTTTTCTACAGTGTGTATTCTCTCATGGTGTTTAAGATTAGAAAATTGGCTGCAGTTTTTAACACATAAATGACACTTATAAGGTTTCTCTCCAATGTGAGTTCTCTCATGTTGTTAAAGATGGTATTGTTGACTGAAAGCTTTCCTGTTTGATGAAACTCATAGGGCTTCTCTCCAGTGTGAGTTGTCTAATGTCATCTAAGGTTAGAATAATTTCTGAATGCTTTCCCACGTTGATGATATTCATAGGGTTTATCTCCAGTGTGAGTTCTTTCATGTTTTTTTTTAATGGAAGCGAGATGGAAGAAGCCTTTAGTAAAAGTACTGCATTCATAGTATTTCTCTGCAGTGTGAGTTCTCTCACATTGTTGAAGATGAGAATATCGATTGAAAGCTTCCCTGCACAGAAGACATTCATAGGGTTTCTCTCCAGTGAGTTCTCTCATGATGTTTTAGGGAAGAGGGTTGAATGAAAGCTTTCCAACAAAGATGACATTAATATGGTCTCTCTCCAGTGTGAGTTCTCTGATGTTTTTTCAGGGAAGAGGATTGACTAAAGGCTTTCCCACAAAGATGACATTCATAGGGCTTCTCTCCAGTGTGAGTTCTCTCATGTACTTTTAGGGCAGAGGATTGCCTGAAGGCTTTCCCACAAAGACGGCATTCATAGGGTTTCTCTCCAGTGTGAGTTCTCTCATGATGTTTTAGGGAAGAGGGTTGAATGAAAGCTTTCCAACAAAGATGACATTAATATGGTCTCTCTCCAGTGCGAGTTCTCTGATGTTTTTTCAGGGAAGAGGATTGACTAAAGGCTTTCCCACAAAGATGACATTCATAGGGCTTCTCTCCAGTGTGAGTTCTCTCATGCTGTTTTAGGGAAGAGGAGTGACTGAAGACTTTCTCACAAAGATGACATTCATATGGTTTCTCTCCAGTGTGACTTCTCTTATGTTGTTGAAGATGGGAATGTTGACTGAAAGTTTTCCCACAAAGATGACAAACATAAGGTCTCTCTCCAGTGTGAGTTCTCTCATGTTGTTTTAGGTAAGAGGATTGACTGAAGGCTTTCTCACAAAGATGACATTCATATGGTTTCTCTCCAGTGTGACTTCTCTCATGCTGTTGAAGATGGGAATCTTGACTGAAAGCTTTCCCACAAAGATGACATTCATATGGTCTCTCTCCAGTGTGAGTTCTTCCATTTTGTTGAAGATGGGAATGTTGCCTAAAAGCTTTCCCACAAAGATGACATTCATATGGTTTCTCTCCAGTGTGAATTCTCTCATGTTGTTTTAAGTAAGAGGAGTGACTGAATGCTTTCTCACAAAGATGACATTCATATGGTTTCTCACCAGTGTGAGTTCTCTGATATTCTTTTAGGGAAGAGGAGTGACTGAAGGCTTTCTCACAAAGATGACATTCATAGGGTTTCTCTTCAGTGTGAGTTCTCTCATGTACTTTAAGATGAGCATATTGACTGAAGGCTTTTCCACATAGATGACATTCATGGGTTTCTCTCCAATGGGAATTCCTTCGTATTGTCTGAGGTCAGAACATTGCATACAATTTTTAGCACTTTGGGACTATTCATATGATTTACATCTAGGATGAATAAGCTTATGTTTCTTAAAAGATGAGTGATCATTGAGGACAGTTGGAGGTAGTTTCCTGAAATAGGATTTCTTTGTCATGTGAATGAATGCATGTTGGTTCACTGTGGATGTGTGAGATGAATCTTCTTGCAAATAATTACATTTAAAGGGACTATTTTGGCTGTGAGATCTCTGTGGTGGGGAATGAGATGTGAAACTGTAAAACATTTGTCCAAAACAATGAATTACTTCATTTCCCTATATATGAATCCTTGACTAATCCACAAGTGATAGTCTCCAATTAAAATATTTGCCACATTGGTTTCATATACACATTATTCTACTCCATACACAGAGATATTCTGTCAACTATCTAAATGCAGAAGTATCAGATTAATTTTGAGCTTTGTGATTTTCAAACATTATGTATGTGAAACACATTAATGCAATTCATTTTTTATATGAACTCAGGTAAGAGTTCATGTTTAGGTTAACTTTTACCTTAATTCAAACTATCACAGATTTTTGTTGGATTAGCACTTAATCCCAACATTAATTACAATTTCAATATTACTGAATTCCTAGATCATTACATCCATAGGCATCTATTTGGAATACTAAGGTTCACAAACTTAAGCTTACCAATGCCATGATTTTAGAAGTGTCTTTCCTACAGGTAGATTGGTTGTCTATCATTTCTATCATTTCACATGTTTCAAAGGTACTTTTCCTCCCTGTAGTAATTAAAAAAAAAAATAAATTGTTAGAATAGCAATTAGGGGGGAAATTTTTTGGAAAGTTCCAAGTATCTCTTTCAGTATGTTTCCCACATTCACAATTAGCTTGGAAAGAATATCAACTTAATGAATACTTTAGGGAAAAGAAAACATTATATGAAATTACAATCAGAAAAGATTTTTAGGCATGGAATATGAGAAAAAAGAATTTGGGATGTCAGGGAGGTAAAAAAAGAGACAAAAATATTCCAAGAATAGGACCAGGAGAAGGATCATGTGAAGGTTTACTTGCAATAACAAATGAGTATCTCTTTCACAATGCTAAGGACACTTGATAAAGCTTGAGAAGTATATGGAATAAACACATGTGAGTAAAATTTCCTCAATATTCACAGCTACATTTCAGAAGTCATAACTCATGTAAAGTAAACTGAAAGAAATTACAATTTACTTAAGGAATCTTGAAGATAAAATATTCAATCACATACTTACTATATCATGAGACCCGCTTCTGATGCACAGGACCTTAAAGCTCACCTGAAATCTGGTATTGAGGAAATCCTATTCCTTCTCTCCACACTTCTCCTTGTTCCAGGTGGGAAAGCAAATCTGTTTTGCAGACTTGATATCCTGTTTGTATGAAAAAAAAGTTACCTGGATTTTGAATTCTGATAGTAATGGAGCATGATCATGTTGTACATGGCAGGTTACCAAAGAATAAGGTAAGCATTGAAGGTCAAAACCTAGAACTCAGATCACTGATAATATTTCAGAAGAAATTGTAACTCTTGACCTTTTCCCATTTCAATGAGGACCACTGGTTATTTTTACCCATGCACTAGTACAAAGAGAAACTGCAGTGTCATCTCTATTCTAAATGGGGATAAATCTATGTTTCCAAAATGGATGAATATTATGTTCAACAATAATCAAATTAACATAAATCCCAGAACAATGATTTAAACTCTTTATAGAAAAGGATATATACAATATTTTTACTACTATGTTCTGAAGCATTAGCATAGCCCTTGGATCAGAATACTTATTTCACCATAGTGAATTACTTAGCCACTCAAAAAGTATTCATTGAGATCTCAGAACAAGAAAGACATTAAGTTGTAGTCAGGAAGATTAAATTCTATTGGGGTGAACTAGATGTACATAAAAAAATAAGGAAATATTCACTTAGGCAGTTTTATTTTTTATAACATTAAAATTATATAACATAAAAATATAAGAGAAAATAAAGGTTATACAATATGGAGAAGCTATTTGAATAAATCAATGATAGATTATTTATGATAAATATATAGGTAGTTAGATAGATAGGTTAGACAGATGGTAGACAGATAAGAGATAGATATAAAGGGTAGAAAAATTTTGAGAGTCTCACCTACTGAAACCAGGTTATTGACATTCTCCAGCATCACTTCTCTGAACAACTTTTGCTGGGATGTGTCTAACAGGTCCCACTCTTCCTGGGTGAAGTCTACAGCCACATCCTTGAAGGTCACATACTCCTAAAACACCACAGAAATTTGTGTTCACACAGCATTATCCTAACCAATGTCCTGAGTGTGATGTACAAAATAACAGCACTAAAGAAGCAGAAACTGTATACATAAAACACAAAATGTGTATGGGGTTCCAGTAACATCATTAGCAATGCTGAATTTTCATCTGCCTTTCAGATGCACTCACAGACACATGCACACTGTGAATACATAACACTCAATTGTGAAAGAAAATCATACAACACAGGATGTTATATACATCTGGGAATTTCCCAATAAACTTGTAATTATACCTTCTTTCTGCTGATTATAAAGCTTTCATTCAAGCATTCAAAACTAAATCAATCTTTTCAAATAATTCTAAGTAAATTTACAGACTTATTGTAAGGCAAGCAATACCCGTGATATTTCATTTTTTAAAATGAGTATGTTTTGATTATTCCCCTATACAGATGAACTTATTTTCCTCTCATTTATAAAATCATTTAAGAATATTTTATGTATTTTGACAAATGCAAGTGAATGTGTGAATTGCTTTCTATCTAAATTCAATTCAAATGTCTATTATTCACTAATAATAAACAGGAAAACTTGAAGAAATATCCAGAATTCTGCTAAACTGAATAGGTATCAAATCAGTAAGTCCTGCTTTTCTCAGTGCTACATAACTCAGGTATTCATTGTAATGTATAAATACAGATGTTTCAGGGTCATGGGCCAGGGACTCCTGAGACAGTTGTACTGATACATGGCCTTAGACTGACCATTCCTGTGGAAGGAGACTTCACAATCTCAACTTTTTCCAGGGTCTACAAACACATTTTCATTGTCTCAATTTTATCTTCATCTCACCTGTGTGTGAAAGATTAAAAGAATCCAGTTCATTGCTTCTGGTCTCTCCAAATGTTCAAAAATTTTCACACACAAAAAATAAATTTTATTCTACCTATTATAAAGCTCCTGAAACCACAGCTGCAAGGAAGGAAAAAACAATTCCTATACATTCAATCCATCTATAAAATTTGAATAAATTTTATTTAAAAAATTGAAGTTGGGAAATTTGAACTAAAGTGGTAAGGTGAATTTTAGTTTTCTTTTAAAAAATATTTCAAAAGGTGCAAATATATTCCATCAACATTTTAAGAATATTAATTTGGGGGAAAATAAATAAATTATTCCTCATTTCCTTTAATTTACTAACGCTTTCATGCTTCTGGCAAATATGCCTACCCCTACACCACAGTACCTTTAATGTTGGATTGACTCCACAGCTGAAAACTCAGCCTCTCTTCTGACTATAAACTTCTCTTGTTCATCTCTGTCACCTCTATTCATTACATGCCAGGGCTCAGGCATGAACATGAACCATGAATTCATTATTTATCCAAGGATGCCATGGGATATGTGAGAAAAATAAACATCTGTCATCTTTTCAGAGAATACAGTTTTTATGGAAGCTGGAACCAACTCTTGCAATTACCTTGGAAGTTTACTCATTGCTCAGTCCCTAACTTACCATAATTATTAAAGTCCTGTATAAACTTAAGCTCAGATCCTTGAATAGCTCCTGAATACAGTTGGAATATCCATACCAATAGGTGAAATCTTCCCATCTGCTGGCAACAGAGGTGGAATTTCAGTTAAAGAATTCCCTACTCACCTGTGATTGCATTGTCAATATTTTAGCTGGCATCTATCTTCCTCTGGATTTTCACTCACAACCAGACAAGCAGATGGGCAAAGCTGAGAATGGAGAAAGAATCTTAAGATTCATGTCTTGACTACAACTTTCAGGCCCACCTGTCATGAACGCCAAACACTTCCACAGGAGTATCCCCAGTCCAATAAACAAAAGGAACATGAGGTGTGCTTAGGAGAAATAAGGGGAAGACTCCCCTTTCCCAGAGTCAAGATGCTGGGGTATTGTCTTCCTGGCTAATAGAGATGATATGATGACCTTCATTGTATAGATAAGAACATGAAAATCCATGAATTATATTTATTAATTAGCACATGATGTTCAGAGACTTTTAATTCATCCCTGATTCCAAAACATAGGAACCCCTGGTCAAAATCACATCTGGAATTGGGTCCTCACCACAAGAGGAAACAGACTGGAATTTCTCAGTTATTACTGGTTATTGCAATAGCATTGGTTCTCTCACATGCATCTGTCTTCTGGTCTTTCACTCCCTTCCTGGTCTACCATGAAACTGACCTGATGTTTTGTCCTAAAACATCTTAGTTCTTCCATATGTGATGTCTAAAAATGCAACTCCCTCAACACTGAGTTCTATATCTCACCCCAATATATTTGGAAATCAACTAAGAAACTTAGGAATATATATTATTAAAAGTAAAAGAAAAAA
>JAQZBX010090647.1:0-12485 GCA_029593785.1 Cabassous unicinctus
CAATGGATATACACATCCTGGGGCCTTGCCACCAAGCACAGACCACAGTTCACATCGTAGACCACACTCTCTCCCACACAGTTCTGCATGGTATATGCTGATGGAAAATGGCCTACATCTGTTGCCACCACGCCACTCAGGACAACCCCCAAGTCCCGAAAAAGCCCCTGTATTTCAACTGCCCCTCCCCTCCCTGCCCCAGAAACGTCCAGTGGCCACCAGCTCCACCTCACTGTTACAATTTCTTCCATTGATTGAATCACAATATGTCTACAACAGAATACCATTAATTCCACTCTAGTCCATAGCTCTTCCCCCAATCCTGAGGGGACTGGGATGGTGATGTCCACTCCACCTCCAAGTGAGAGAGGGCTTATATCCCATGGATACGGTGGATGGGATTATCCTGCCTGCAGCTGCAGGCCCTCTCCATTCCCTGGGATGGCCGTTGCCCATCGTCGTCTCCTCGCCAGGTGACCTGGATTATTTACTTTTATCCATTTTTAATACCCCTCCCCGCCATTTTTGCTGTTTTTTCGTGTCCATTCGCTGGGCAATTCTCTCATCCTTCCTGTCTTCACCAGGATTCGATCCTGGGAACCTCTGATGTGGAAGAGAGGTGTCCTATGACCTGCGCCACCTTAGTTCCTGGTTTAGGTGACCTGGATGAGTCCATTGAGCTGTAGGGTAGGAGCTGCAGCTCCACCGAGATTCCAGGCACAGCTGGCACATAAGCCACTCTCTTTAAAGAAGCCACCAGCCCCATAGTGTCAATCATAACCTCTCCACATCTTGCTTCGTTACTTGCTGCCTGTTTTGCCTGTTCTGCCACTAAGATGGGGGGCACTGGGACCGTGTCCATCTTGCCCACAGCTTGTCCCCAGCACCCAGCCTGGGGCCTGGCATACAGGTGTTGGATGAGGAGTCAGTGACATCGCTGTGAGCTCAGGGAGCCGGGACACATCTGCTTGCCCACTGCCATCACCCCAGAACCCAGCATGTGACTGATATGTAAGAGAAGGAGCCCAGCAGCCCAGAAGAGGGACTCAGGCTCCACAGGGACACTGACTTCAGGGCCCACCACCATCCCTTCCCATGCCACTCTCACTCCAGCCCCAGGCTGGCAGAGCTGGCATCAGGAACTTACTGTTCCCAGCTGGGGCCCAGTCCAGCCCCCATATGCCCAGCAGCAGCAGCAGCAACAGCAATAGCAGAATCCCGAGGACTGAGGTCAAGGCTACCCCATCCCCCACCAGTGCTTCCATGGAAATACTCCAGTCTGCCTGGGGAGGGAAGCCACTCAGAGCTGGCCTTCCAGGAGGCAGCAGGGCTGTCTACATCAAGGATCAAAGAAAGGAACAGCCTAGAAGCTGAGTTCCTGAAAGCCAGCCCAAGAGGCTTTGCAAAGCATCCTGGAAAACCCCCCTTTTACTCCCCTCTTCCAGTTGCCCGGCAACCATGGTGCATCTGGGCCAGAGCAAGAGGCAGCTGAGCACGACAGGAGCCCAGGTCTGGTGGCCAGGGCACCTGGAGTCTGGTTTGGCCTCCACCAGGAGATGTAAGATGATGCAGCTAAGCCCACCAGGGCCTAAGCTGCCCCAGAGCCGGGGCCTGGAGGCATCAGTCCAGGAGAGCTGACTGCAGAAGGACCCCAACTTCAGCCTGCAGCACTTTGGGGGCCTCTTCCCCATCAGGGGACCATCCCCTCTTCCTTCACAATATTTAAGAAATAAAGGTCAGATTTTCCTGGCCAGATAAATAAATGAAGACTGCCTCCCTGAATGTTAGTCTCTTTGTCTGTAATATGGGTCAATGTTGTGCATCTGGCAGGGTCCCTGTACAGAGATAAATGAGTGTATCCCTGGGAGGAGCTCCCTCCAGAGGGAGCATTTCATGTTACCCCTGAGAGCCCACTGCACATTGCCCTGTCTCAATGCACATACTAGATGAAACCCTCCCTGATGGCTGCTGCCTCTGCACCCAGAGCTGAGCACCTAGACCTAAGCTCCCAGTGCCGTCACTGTCAGGTATCAGGAGCTGCAGGGGCAACAGGTCCCCTAAACACCCGGTGCCTTGCGGAAGCTTCCAGAAGGAAGACCTGGCCTGCCCTTCCAGGCCTGCAGGTCCTGGGCTGTAGTGACACTACAGGCTGAGGACCCCATCTTCTCGCACCCCCTCCCAGAGCATCAGGGAGGTGACTAGAAGGAGGCGGGGGCACCCAAACTCATTTAGCAGATGCAGAGAAGAGGGTGCCCAGCTGGGAGCAGTTTAACCTTAATGCCTCCAGAGCTGTAGAAGATGGCCCAGTTCAGCCCGGATAGAAAATAGACTCAGCAACTGTGGCCGGCACAGCTTCCCACTTGAATTCTGGGCCATCTCTCCCTGGGCAGCCCGTCTCCCACCCGGGCTCCTGGGCCCCGAGCTGGGTCCAAAAGCACAGACACATCCCTGTCACGCGGAGAGAGGCCCCCTCCCACCCCATCACCCTGTGTCCTGGTCCCTGGAGAGCAGACCCCTTTCTCCCCGTTAAGGCTGCTAGGTGGGACGATCCGTGAGGGGCCTCAAGTCTGGGTAACGCCAGGTCTTGGCCGCTGCCCACCGGCGGGACAGGCAGGGGTGGGTCGTAGCGGGAGGCTGGCCCCGGCCCGCCACGCCGCGTCCCCACGCCTGCAGCTACGCGGACCCGCGTCCCGACCCACCCAGAGCAGTAGACCGAGGCATCGGAGCAGAGCGCGAGCCCTGGGGGGCGGCCACGGCCACGGCCACAGCCAGCAGAGGCGCCCCCGCCCGCGGGGCTCGTAAGCTCCGCCCCTGATTCTGTCCCGCCCACCAGGCTGCGACACCCGACCCCCAACTCAGCTCATAAGCCCCGCCCCTCCACCATCAGGTGGCCGGCGCACCTGCTCCAGGTGGGTCGCCCTGAAGATTTTAGATTTTTCTCAAGATTTTTTTTTTTTAACCTTTGTATTTTAACAACCGATATAGAATAGAGCCCAACATTTCCCATTTTAACCACATGCCGGCGTACAATTCAATAGCATTAATTATATTCACAGTTTTGTGTTACCACCACCGACACCTATTACCCCTTCTGGATGGGTTTTGCTTGGCTTCCTGCGGGCCTGGTTACCTGGGGATCCCTGCTTTGCTTCCCAAACCATCTCTTTGCTGTTTTTTAAATAACGGCTTTATTGAGATGTACTCTGCATACCATACAACCCACCCATTTAAAGTGTGCTATTCCATGGATTTCAGCAACTGCACAGAGTTGTGCCACCATCAGCACTATCTAATTTCAGAACATTTCCATCACCCCCCAAAAGAAACCCTGTATCCCTTATTCCACCTTTTTCTACTCCTTATTTCACCCTCCTCCCAGCTCCTGGCAACCCCTAATCTACTTTCTGTTTCTATGGAAAAACCCCTGGGCATTTCTGTGAAGCTGTAAGTGTCCCCGTTGTGTGGAAGGAGAGGATTGGGGTGAAGTCCAGGGCCCGCAGGAACGGGGGGGTTGGGAATGGCGAGCAGGACTGATGGTGCTTCTAGTCCTCTTATCATCAAGGAAGCCCACGCCCTGCCTGCCCCGAGTCCCAGTAGTTAGTGGAGGGAGCCGGTTCTTTCTGCCCCACTCTTTCCCTTTGCCTTTGGTCCTCTTGTCCTCAGTCGCCCTAGCTGCCTCCAGGTGCCGTCAGGGAGAGAAGCAAGAAAGAGAAATAGGGAGACGAGAGAAGGGACAGGAGGGAGAGGCATCCAGCTTCGGAGAGTGGGTGGGGACAAGGAGGGAGGGCAGGTGGCAGCAGGGTGGGGCTCTGTCTATAAAGGCTGAAGCTCATCAGCCTGTGGGCAGGAGAGCTTGGCGGATACCTCAGCAGACAGGGCAGTGGGCACCAGCTCCTGGGGGTCCCAGCAGGCTTTGGTGAGTCTCTCCCCTGACCATAGCCGAGACTGGCAGTGGCTTTCTCCAACAAGACTTGTCCCCATCCTTGTGCCACCCGCCTCCTTTCCCGGGGGCCCTGGGGTCTGCCTGGAGCTGGGGGTGCTTCTTGTACCTGCTGCTGTCCATCTCGGGGTCTCTCACTTTCCCCACCCCAACTCCCCTGGTGACCCTGTTACCCTTCCAGGTGCTTAAGAAGAAAGACCACATTGCACAATGAACCCGTGGCTCCTGGCCTGCCTGGTGGCCTGCTTTGTGGTGGCCTGGGCCCCCGTGGTCCAGACTCAAGGTACCTGTGCACCGCAGCCCCTTGGAGCCCCCAGCCTCCACCAATCCCCACTCTGTCTCTCCCACCTCTCCCCTCTCCCAGGACACTCCACCAACCACACCTGCACTATCGAATTCTCTGAGGTCTCCCGTCCCTGGCATGTGGGAAGGAGCTCCTGGCATTGAGGGAGGGGGAGGGAGGGCGGGGCAGATGAGTTCCCTGAGAGGCGCAGGGTCCCCTGCCCCTTATTCCACAGTCCTAGTGTTGGTTCTGCAGTCCGTGAACAAGCTCCTCCTCCCCAAATCCAGCCAGCCTAAGGACTGCAGGGAGCAGGACTGGTGGCTTCTAGCAGTGGCTCCCCAAGAGCATGGTGCTGACCAAAAGACCCAGGGTGGGCTTAAAGAGCAGAGCTCTGGGGAGCAACTTGCATGGATTCCAATCCCAGCTTGCCCCCAGTTGCCTGTGCAGTCCTGGCAGAGAGTTACTACTTAAGCTTTACAAGCCTCAGTTTCCTTATCTGCAAAGAGGGCATCCTAATTCCCACTGCAGAGACAGGACCTGAGAGTCCAATGAGCTGATGCCTGTAAAACTCTTTGCCCAGTGCCAGGCAACAACAGTAACCATGGGAGTTACTATTGCTATATCCGATCCCATGTCCCCATGTGTGGGAACCCTCTCCCTCACTCTCCCCATAGCTCTCTAGAGCTTGAGTGACCTCCTGCTGGTTCTGAGTGGGCAGCATCCCAGGAAACTTGCCACTAGATCCTACATCCCTGTAGGTCCAGGGAGGCCTCTGAGTCCCAGCAGCTGGCAAAGCAGGGTTCCAGGCTAGAACTAACGCCCCATGGCCCCCACCTGCCCACCTGCCCCACCTGTCTCTCCACTGAATCTAAGAGGCCCAAGCCCTGCCTGTGCTTGGCCTTTGCCCAGGGAAGAGGCCTGGCTCTGTTCCCATTGTCCTGCTATCAGAAGCAGGCCCAGCCCTGGCCCTTTGATCAAGGGGAAAGAAGGGCCCTCAGCCCTGGGAACTGCCTGCTGGGCCCTGCAGACAATGGTCCATCTGATTCCACTGCCCCTAGCCCTCTGGGGCCAAGGTTGGGGCATGCATGGGGGTGGGGGGGGTGTTGTCTCTCCGTCACCCATCACCATTCTACTGGGCTGCATGAGGACTCAAGAGTTGGCCCCTGAAGGTGAGGGTCAGGCAGAGGGGGGATGGCAGAGGACGGAGAAGCTCAGGCTGAGAAGCTTGCCTCTGTCCACCCCACCCCTTTCTGCTTATCCCAACTTCTCATCCTCCCTGACTCCTCTGGCATCACCTCCTCCTCCAGGCAGCCTCAGCCCATGTGCACCCCCTTCCCAGCATGATTCAACTTCCCCGTCTCCCCAAAGGCTGTGAGCCCCCCAAAGGCGACACAACCATCCAATTCACCTCTGCATTTGTGTATAGCAGCAGCTCTTTAAATGCTCTTGAGAGACAATGGAGAAATGAGCCTGGAACTCCCGGTTTCTGGCTGGGTGAATGGAGTTGTCACAGTGTCTGTGGGAGGCACAGGCTGGTGCAGGAACTTCAGGGACTTTAGGAGGAGCCAACAAACCCGCTCAATTTAGGGAGTGGGGGCAGGGGTGGCCCCCAGCCCCTCCTGGGGGTGTGTGTGATGCACCTGCCCTCCTGTTGCCCTCTGCCCCAGAAGCCCCGATCTCCTGCTCAATAGGCCGTTCCTTCCCGGGGCTGGTGGGGTCTCTCCAACTCCTGCCAGTTGTCCCCATATCAAGGGCCAAGGGTGCACCTGGCTGCTCCCTTAATCAGCGGGCCTGGGAAGGTCACGGTATGGATCTGTGGGGAGGGGTACCTGTCTATAGCCTTGCGAGTGGGTGACTGCTGCCCTGCAAAGCGTGCCCAGATGCACACACCCAGGTGCGAGCGTGTGTGCCGGTTGCAGGCGCCTTTGAAGACTGCTGTCTGGCCTATCACCACCGCACTGGGTGGGGCGTGCTCCAACACGCCCAGGGTTACAAGCTCCAGGAGGTGAGCGGAAGCTGCAACCTGCCGGCTGTGATGTGAGTGGGGCTTGGGGGCGACGGGGGGTCGGTGGGGACGGGCTCACACACAATTTTGCCGCCCCTCCTTACATGCTAATCTGGCCACCCCGCTCCCATCCGCCAGTTTCTTCTTTCCCAGGAGACATAAGATGGTGTGTGGGAACCCCCGGGACAGGTGGGTGCAGAATGGGATGAAGCGCCTGGATAAGCGGCGCAAGTTCTCCCAGATCCCCAAGAGCGGCTGGAGGATCTTCCAAGGTGGGTGAGACCCCCAGCCTCCCTGTCCATGAGCCCCTGTGCTTCTCAGCCCTTGGTGGAGAGAACTGAAACCCTGAAGCTGTCAGGGTTGACAGCTGCCCCTACCCCAAAGAGGGCCAGTTGCTGGTGAATGGGGGGCTGAGTGAATAACCAGCTGACCAAGGAAGTGTCCAGCTCTTTAAGGCAGAACACTTTTAGTTGCCAGAGATGGAGACTCAAACCAATGGGAAATGCCTCAGACCAAATAATGCATGTACCAGCTTCAGGTCTGGCTGGATCCAAGGGCTCAAAAGGTGTTGGCGGAGCTCTGATCTATTTCTCTCTGTCTCTTGGACAGTTCCTTACTTGAGGGTGAGGAAGTTGAGTTCTGAAACCCCCAGACTTCCATTCTCCAAGTTTAACGACACTGGCAGAAGCAGCAAGAGGAACGCCTCCCTCCCGACAACAGCTAATCCAGGCAAGGAGTCTGGCTCACATGTCCCTCCATGTACCCATAATCTCTCCCGGGGGTGTCAGGGCCTTTGTTCAGCACAGACTGGGTCGGGGGATTTGCCTCTGCGATCAAGGAGCACTGGTTGCTGTTGTCAGTCCCGCAGGTTCACTCTCACCAAGTCGCCCAACCCAGAGGGGCTTTGGCAAGTGCTGAAATGAAATGCCAGATGGGGGGCCAAGAGCTGCAGGGCTCCCTGCTCCATTCCAGTCCCCATCACGTGCCTGCTTTTCCCTTGTTCCCTGCAGGACTGTGACCCCAGCCATCTCCCGGATCAGTGAGCACAAGAGGTGCAGGAACTTTCTCTGTTGTAACCGCTGCCTTGTGGCCCCGGCTATCCCAGTTCCTCCCCATCCTTCAGCCAAATCTCAATCCCTGCACCTGCATCGTTCTTCTGTCCTCTACCCTGCCACCTCCTGCCCCTTGGGTGGCTGGAAGAAGGGACCTGACCTGGTTTCAAGTCCCTCGCCTGATCCAGGAACCAGAGTTGTCCCTGGGGAGTGGGTTTTATTAGTGGGTTTTATTAGTCCTAAGAGCCACCCACCAGCAGACTCAGCCACCCACCCAGGGCCACATCTGCCCGCACTCCTCTGGGTCCATAACAAACCTCCCATCAGTACAAGGAGCTCCTCCCAGGCTGTGCTTCCCCAAAACTTTTTAAATAAACCTTTGGTGGGAATTCATTTCTGTCCCCATCCCGTGTCATGTTGGGATGCTTGTTGCTGCCCCAGGCCGCTGAGATGTGGTGAATCTGACAGGATCTTTATCCCTTCCCACCCCCCACCCCTCTACCACCTCAAGATCTGTGTCCTCAGCCGTCATGAAAGTCACCTCCTGGAGGGCTGTGCTGGCTGCAGGTCTGGGTGCGAGTCCAGCCCTGCCCTTCCCAGATGGTGGCCTTGGGCGCATCGTTCACTCTTCCTGGGCCTCTTTTCTCGTCTGTGCAATGGGGTTTGCCGGGCTTGCTCTGCCCAGATGCCAGGGCTGTGGTGAGGTCAGCTAATGGGCAGAATTGCCCTCTGCAAGCTCTGCCCAGAGGGCTCGTGGCCAGGCACCAGCCACCCCTCTGCAGGCGAGAGGGGCCCCTGGGGACACTCACCTGACTCACGCCACCTCACTGAGGCCCTCACACACTGCGATTTCCATAATGGCAGAGAAAGTTCTGTATGAAAACCCAAAGCACCTTCTCTACAAGACAAGAGGCAATTTGGGGCCAGGGCATAGACTCGGAGGAAACTGAGTGGCATCAGGCCCCACCATGCATTATGCGGGGGACCTGGGCAGGTCCCACAAACTCCCTAAGCCTCCATTTCTCTCCTGAAAAATGGGGGTGATGACAACAGTGCCCACCTCATAGGTGTTTTGTGGATGCTAAATGTGCATTGACACACAAAATACGTGCTCGCTGTTAGCTGTTAACTGTTAGCTGTTAGCTTGCCATCAGATGGGGAACCTGCAGAAGGAAACTCGGTAGATGACGGGAAATGGAGCCAGGCAGGATGGCATGGTAGTTAACAGTATGGACACTGGTGCAACTCCCTGAGTTTGAACCTGGCTCTGCCACCTATGAGCTGGTGTGACGTGGGAAAATGTCTTAATTTCTCCAAGCCTTGGTTTCCCCATTGAAAGGGAGTGAGAACATCAGTCTCTATTTCATGGGGTTGTTGTAAGCGCCAATAAGTGTAAAACACTTCAACCAGTGCAAGGTATGTGGCATGGGGTCAGGAAGCATTAGCCGCTATGATTGTCACTGAGCCAACGAGAGCTCCCAGTGGTCACTGCTCACAGCCGGCTCTGGCTTTGAAACAATCTCACAGGTCTGAACTTGGCAGAGCCTTCATGCACCCTGGGATTGTGTCCCCCCCGGCGGTGGACAATCGTCAACCCTCCGGCTGTCCCATGCAGGAAGGAGCCTTGCCTGGCCAGGTCAAGAGAACTTGCGAGGAGACACACTTAACCCAAAATAACTTTATTGTTGTCTTTGCTTCTGATATAAAAGCATCTTCAGGACCTTCCCCAACCTCCCCAGTGGGGGACGAAAAAGGATGCAAATGCATGTCCCCAATTCTGGTTGCCTTGGAGCCCCGTAGTCCTTCTGCTCTGAGAGAAGTGCCCCCTCCCGCCCCAGCTGCCCATTTTCCCTGGTCAACCAATCTGGTCGAGCCACAGTGCAGTACGAAAGTTTCAGCCTGAGAATGACCTGGACACAGTGAACACAGGGGCCCTCCCAGTCCCTGGTTGTAGGGGGTGGAGGGTGCAGGCCACAGCTTCCAGCCGTCTCCAGGAAAGACTGAGTGTTGGAAGCCCCTGAGTGGACACAGAGGACTAGGCAGGGGCTGGCTTGCCTGAGGTCATAGAGTTTCACTTCTCCTGAGTTCTGTCGTTTGACCTGTTCAGCCATGGCTGCTGGGGATCAATCCTTCCCAGGGTCAGAGTCTCCCACCACTGGGGAAGAGGACGGCGTGGGGGCCTTGGGGCCCAACTGAGGTGAGGACCCATAACCAGGGTCTCCCCATGGTGTGCAGCAAGACTACGTAAGAGTTTCCTGCAATCTTGTGGAGAGTTTCCCACACTCCCATGGAAAGAGACAGGATTGGACAGTGCCCATGCAGTGCGGTTGGAGAGGGGGTTACCCCCTGCCCAGGGCTATAGAAGACCCCGGGCCAGGAAGGAGGTTTGGGCTCCTCTCAACTAGAGCAACTGCAGCTGCACCTTCAGCCTCAAGGCCTGGCTCCCAGACCCTGGCCACCCCTCTAGCCGGGTGTCCCAGGGCCCTGCCACGCTCACCACCTCCAGCTGGTAGGTTCCAGGGCCCGGCCTCCGACGCCCCAGTTGCAGGGAGCTGAGACCACGGAGGTGATGCATGTGGAAGAAGCCTTGCTCATTGCCGCGGGCGATGACATAGCGGACCCGGCCGCCCAGACTCTCCAGCGCCGGCCGCAACTCTAGGATGTGCTCAGCCTGGCCCAGGCGTGAGAGATTCAAGCCCAAGGCCAGCGGGGCCTCTGAGTCCAGGCTGGCCAGGCTCACCTGGGGAGGAAGACCAAGCAGCAGGTCAGAGAGAAGCGAGATGTGGTGGGTAGGTGGGCCTGGGGGTGGGAGTGTGTCAAGGTCAAAGAGTAGATTTTAGACAATATCTAAAGTGGAGGAAAAGGTTTAGCATAAGACTGCCCTTGGCTTTCGCTCAGCCCTCCATCCACAAGGCTAATGGTTTATCTTGTGCTGTAGACACAGAAGCAAGATGGCCAAGTCTGGTCCTGATGGAGAAGCATGCCTTTCACATCCGTGGCAAAGAAAAGCACACAAGCAGCCACTTTCACCCACATTGACTCCAGACCCCTAGCCTCAGGTGGTGGCCTTTGGCCAGACCCTGCTATCCTAGACCACGGGAATTGAAGATTTGGCTCAGAGACCCAAAGGGCGCCAAGCAGGTGGCATAAAGCCCTAGAGCCCAAGGCCACTCAGATGCAGCCCAAGGAGGCTGGTGTGATAGCCAAGGGCCTTGTAGCAGAACCCAGCCCGAGAGAGGATGCTGAAGCAGACACAGCAAGAGAAACCCGAGACCTGGCTGCCCCAGAGAGGAGAGTGAGCCAGTGCCAGAGAGAAAAGCCACCCAACAGCTTTCCGGTTCCCAGGAGGCCGGCTGTACTTCCTGCATCTGGGCTCCTTGAGAGCCTCCTCTGTGCAGATGACAAACCCTTCTTTATCTGAGCCCCTCTGGGTTTGTTCCCGATCCTGGCAGCTGGACAGGACCCTGAATAAGCCAGTGAGCCTCAAAGGCAGGGCTGGTTGATGTATACAGTCACACAGGAGTTTATCTGTGTTTTCTTCTCCTTTGCTCTGGGCAGTGCTGTATTTTGTTTTGGCTAATTTAAATGCCGATGGAGTGTTAAAAGTGAAAGCTTTTCCTGTTTCCCAGCCCCTCTGTTCTGAACTCTCAGATCTTTCCAGGACTGTGGCTCAGGCATGTGCCCTTACTGTCACCTGCTGGCTGTCCAGGGGTATTGCAGGCAAAGGCCCTCTGCCCAGATTTGCTCACACCCAACCTAGAAATGGACCCCTAAGAACTACTCCTCTCACTCTTAAGTACCAAGAGCTTACAAAACAGACAAAAAGATGGTGGCAACTATGGAATAATAATCACAGCTACAGTTTTTCCCAGCAAAGGAGAAAAAAAAATCTAGAAGGAAAAAGAGCATGAAGAGGCACATCCATATTTAACTAACCTAATATGGCAAGCCCCCTAGAATCAACACTCCTATCTCACTTCTGACTTTATTTCCCCCCACATGACACAATAGCATGTATCATATTTACTGTGTGTTATAAAATACAATGTGTTTTACTTATTTATTTCTTGTCTGCCTCCTCTGCTACAGTAGCAGCCCCAGGAGGGCAGGGACTTATGTCTTCCTTGTTCACCACTGTACCCCCCGCCCCTCCTGCCCATTATAGGGTTTAGCACACAGTATGTGTTCAGTAAAATTTGTGAATGAATTTGGTCCCAGGAGCTGTTTCCGGGCCAGAGGGGGCAGGGGGGATGAGACTGGATTAATGGCTTCTGCGTTCAGCGATAATGTGTTCTGGAAAACAAAAGAAAGTGATAGATAGCCTCAGAAGATGGTGACCACTGGGGGCTTGGGATGCCAGGCCATGAAGACCAAGGCCACTGGTGAAAGGAAAGCCCTATAGTGTAGCCATGGAGTCCCTGCTCTCCTCTTTTCAAGTTCTATAACTTGGGCATATGACCAAACCTCTCTGAACCTCAGTTTCCCCATCTGTAAAATGGGGATAATGGTGGCATCTCTGTCTCCCAGGGCTGTCATATGGATTGAGAGGTTGTTAAAGCAAAGTGCTTGGAGCTGTGCCTGCATCCAGCAGGTGCTTAATAAATGCTTAGTGTTCAGAACTATTGGATGCTGGTGGCAGGATCAACAAGCAACAGCCTCAGGCTCTCTGGTTGAGGGGCAACCAGGCCAGATCTGTGGCCAAACCAGGGTCCCGGCTGGAGTGGCTAGAGGGGGGCAGGTAAACGAGCCGCAGGGCTGCTCTGCTGTCACCGTGAGGCTGAGGGGTACGGGGAGGGCTCCTGCAGCTTTTTAGAGGGCACAGCTCCAGGAGCATCATGGGCACAAGGACGGGGTCAGGTGGGCCAGGTTGGGGCCGGCCTCTCCTGGAGCCCTGAGATAAAGGACTCATGTCCCCCAGGGTCACGCAATGAGGGAGCTTGGGCTTGTCCTGGGCTGGGAACTAGCAATGGGTGCTCAGGATTTATGAGAAAGCTCCTGAGGGATGCTGCAGGGAGGGGAGGTGGGGAATCGGGGATGGGGTGAGGAGCGGGCAGAAGCAGAGGGACTGAAAGAGGAAAGAAGCAAGGGGCTGCTAAGCTGGTGCTCGGGGCTCTACTGGCTCTAAATCCAGAGATCAAGTGCTTCCAGGGAGGGTCTTGCCAGCCAGGAGAGGTGAGAGGTGACAGGCTCTAGGACACTGGCAGC